>JAKZJZ010002218.1:0-18999 GCA_022702705.1 Papilionanthe hookeriana x Papilionanthe teres
CCCATTCAGCCTTATTTTGCTGAAAGTTCCAGAATGATAATGAAGAGGATCAGACAGCTGGAAAAAGAGGTACAAAATGTTATGAATGCCATAAGTAATATTTCTGATTTATTTGATCATATAGATTGGAGGATGAAGGAAATATTTGATCACACTGGTCAGATTGAGATGGGTCTGATTGATCTGATGAAGAAGAACGCTGTGATTACTGAGGATTCATCTAATAAATTCTCATTCCATCCCTTCTACAAATTGTTCATGCATCAGCAATCTATTAGAGATATTAGAGAGGAAGATAGATCTGAAACCAATGTGGAGTGATTATTGGATTCTACTTATATTTGATGTGTGTTTGCTTTACTTTGCTTAATTTTGTTTGGTGTGTTTAGTATTTACTTTGCTTTGCTTTGTTATTTGAATTTGGATTTGTTATGCTTAATTTCATTATGTGTGCTTAGATTTTAGTGTTTGCTTATCGTAACGTACTTACAACACTAAACATCTAAGAGTTGTTGGTTTAATTGGATGAACAAATTTAGTGTTTATGATGTAATGTGAATTTTATATATAGAAGAATGTTTTGTATTGTTTGTGTAAGAATTGTTTTAGTTATTTCTTGTGTGATGAAATAGATTCTTAATGAAGTGTTAAATTTCATTGTGGAGGTCAAAACGATCAAATTTATGAAAAAATTTTTGGACCCAGAAAAATTTTTGGAATGGCGCTGCCGAAGCCCAAATCCAGAGGGTTTTGGCATTTTAAATAAATACGGTAATGGTTATTTCACAATTTTGACCCTGGGACAAGCGGTTTTTTTCATTCCTTCGTCTTCCTCCTCAATTTTCGCAATTATGAAGACCTAGGGCATGCTAGATCTCGGATTTCAAGTGATTTCAAGGGTTTTTGAGACCGGATCTACACTTCTCTTGGAAAGAGCTTCACTTTGAGTTAAAAATTTTTTATTTTCACCATGGGAATCTCTCACATTGCTTAGATTGAAATTTTTGGATTTTTGAAGAAATTTTGAGATTTCCTATGATGAAATTTGCTCTTACTTGTTTAGAATAGTATTTGGAGTTTGTTCCATTGTGGATTTGGAAATTATTGGAATTTTCTTGCAATTTTTTATAAATTCACATGGCTCCAAGGATGAGTAAAGGGAAGAGAAAATTGGATTTTTATGAAGAAACTTTTATTAATGTTAAAGCATAATTTCACTTTAATTCTTACCTTTACAATAAGAAGTGCATTCAGGATCGGGCTTTTGATAATCCTGGTGGATCTGTAGAACACTTAATTGCCAAGAGAAACTGAGAAAGATTTTGTTATTTTACTGTTAATGCTGTTATGGGTGTTGTTAGAGTGTTCTATTCAAATGAGCCATGGACTGAGACTGATTATGTGTTAGTTAGAGGAAAAATGGTTGAATTTACTCAGCGTATCAATGCATTTTATCAAACTCAGGAACCATTTACAGCAGGTGCGAGAAGCCTTAGCACAATCGAAGAGTGGGACATCCATTCGGACGGGTAGACCTTACCCAGAAGAATTCGAAGCTGTCCAATACCCGAAAGGCTTCGTACCACCTCTCGTTCAAGACCTTCGACGGAGCCGGGAACCCCCGACGACATGTGGCACACTTTCGTGCCGGTTGTTGCAATGCCGGCGGGAGCGATGCATTACTCTTCCGACGAGCTCGTCGGCGGTCCGTCGGGAATCGCCTTCGACCGGTATGCGGAACTACCAAATGGTTCGGTGAAGACGTTCTCGAGCTAGAGAACCTCTTCATCAAGCGATTCGCCGGAGCTCGGCACCACATCACTATAGGTGATTTAGTGGTAGAGAAACAAAAGCCGAATGAAACTTTGGTGGATTACATACTTCAATGGAGGAACTTAAGCATGAAGTGTGAACCACAACCGCAAGAACAACACGCGATCGGCATTTTACTTAAAAGCATTCACGGCCCGATAGCACTTCTCCTCAAGGGATTCACTATTAAGACTTTCGAGAAGTTGTTAAGCAAGGCCGGAAGCTTGCAAGAAGAGGCGAAGCAATTAAGTTTCGCCGACAAGACGGACAAGCAAAAGCCCGTAAAGACTTTTGAAAAGAAATCCGGGATCGTTGCGGCGGTCGACAAAGGCAAGCAACCGATACAAATACCGCTCGAACGGCCGCAAGCAACCACAACAGACTACCGAGCAACCCCGGCCCAGCTATCGGTCATCTCCGCAGTATGAACAACCACCTCGTCCGCAACGTACATTAAGGGAGCTTTTGAGCGAGAGAATATCCGTTCAAGAATGAAGCGATGCCGAAAATGTTCCGTAGTTCGATGAAGACTCCAGATTTCCAACTACCAGAACCTAAGAGACCAGAGGAAGTCAACAAGAAAGGTGATCCCAACTTTTGCCCTTACCACCGGATGCTTGGGCACAAAATAGAAGATTGCATTACCTTCAAAAGTTGGCTCAATGACAACTCTGCGGAAAGGGAATATAACGATCCCGAAGGAGTACATGAAGGAACCCCGTAAAGGAGGTTCCGTCAATGTTGTCTCGACCGATCCCATCATTCCGATAGATCCCTATACGACCGACGATGGATGGACTACCGCTTGGACGAGGTCTTCGAAAAAGATTTTAGACAGAGCATCCAAACCGCTTCGGTGCGAGCTTCAATTCGGAGTTTGAAACCCGTTAAGCCGGTACTTATCACTTGCGATAGAAGAACCACCTCAACAAGAGACGATTGAAGAGAAGAAGAAAATCGACGAAGAAGAGAAGACCGAGACACCTAAGGCTAGACTAGGGGCTGCTTATCCTAGGATAGTTGTTTCTGATTCGGGGGAGAAATCCCTCGAACCCTCGACTCGTATGATTATCTCGCTCACTTCGGTGGGATCAAATAATGATAAGGGTGATGGCGTTGGCTACGTTTTGACTGTTTCTAACGATTACGTAACTAACGATAATCCGGATATCGATTTCGATACCAACGACAATTCTCAAATTATACACGATCTCGACAAGCAAAATAATGAAGAAGACATCCACCAGGAAGGCTACGAGAGTTCAACAAGCAACGAATCTATCTGCGAGTTTCGAGGAGCTCCGATCACGATAGAGTTAGAGCCTTCGTACTCCGAAGCTAATCCGGAAGAGCCTCGTCATTCCGATTCAAGAAGAGACACCGGCAAGCTCAACAATAGATTCGGAGGAAATTACGAAGTCAACTTAAGAAGTGGAAAAGTTCTACCTCCGAGAATGGGTCCAAAAGACAAAGGAAAGCGTGTGGTTGTTCGAGAAGAACCAACCCCAGCGGAAGAAATACCCATTCGAGAAGAAGCAGAGGCACATGAAAATAAAGTGACTACAACGTGCTAGCCCATCTTAGGAAACTACCGGCCAAACCGAGCATTTATGATGCTCTCATCTTATCAAAGGAGATGAGAGAAGCTCGATCAAGGCCTTGCTCGATCCGGAAATTCGCTTAGCTCAAATGGCCGGAGATTCCTTAGATGAGGTTTGCTCGTTAAAGGAACAACGAGGTGTTACCTTCACGGACGATGACCTACTACTTGGAACGACAGATCACAACCGACCGTTGTACATTTCGATTACGATCGGAAAATTTACACTCTCCGGAGTATTGGTGGATCCAGGAGCATCAATCAATATAATGAATCTTCGAACGCTAAGCATACTTGGAAATTGATGCTCGCGAGCTCGAGGCGGACAAAATGTTATTAAGAGGATTCAACCAGTAAAGGAGAAAGAGCCCTCGGCTCAATAACACTGCTAATGAAGACCGGTGACTTAGCAAAGACAACCGTGAAATTTCACATAATTGATTCAGAAACGTCGTTTAACGCTCTACTGGGCCGACCATGGATACATAAAAACAGGATGGTACCATCATCTCTACATCAGTGCATCAAATACTACGACGGAGGGGAACAAGTGTATTAAAGGTGACTTACAACCGTTCTCCGTACATGAAATCGGAATCCACGAAGATGCGGCTTATTATGCACCCCCGAAGAAAATGATCTTCTCCGGAGATACCATAACAAATGAAACAAAGGAAAGTTCGGGACAACGAAGAACCTGAAGTTCTAGTCCAACAGTCACTCACCACTCCCTTACGGCGAGATGGTGAAGGTTTCTCCACAACTCGCATCCGAGGTCGAGGCCGGGGACGAGGTCGTGGTAGAGACGTTAGGACGATTGGACAGAGGAAACCGACCATCAATGTCGATTGGGAAGATAGTTCTGAAGAAGAAAAAGAAATCAAACAAGAAGCAACGACAATAAGTCGGAAGAAGCCGCAATTCGAAATCCCTCTCGAAGATGAGAAGAAACGAAGAATACAAATCAATGTACGAGAAGATTAACCACTATGTACATACTATGACCCCGACCCCGATCCATTCTAATAAGATCGAGGGTATGGAGGTCAAAGAGGTACGTAGCGGTGGTGCAAAGCCCATCAAATTCTACCGTGGTGCTCCTTCCTCCAAAGCCGAAAATAATGTACAACTTGAAGATGCTACTTCATCGAATTAATGGAATTGCCTTTTGAGTAGTACTCTCCTCGTGTTCAAAATTTAATTCGGCGTGGTTTCTTACCTCGACAATGGACAAAAGGTCAATCACAACGTTTTGAAAATTTATGGAATAACTCCGGTCGTCCACCCAACTCAAAACATGGTCTCGGATTCGGCACAGTAGGATCAGTTGATGATACTGAATTTTGCTTGGTTGTCACTTGCGAATCTAATGAAAACTGCATGGAAACTACGGACGAACTCGAAGATTTGCAAATTGGAGACGCTCCACCAGAATTCGAAGAAGAAATCAAATCTACAATAGATGAGTTAACGGAAGTTAACTTAGGTACTAGCGAAGAGCCTAGACCTACCTTTATTAGCTCCTTACTCAATAAAGAAGACTCAGAAGAAATAATCAAGTTATTAATGGAATTTAAAGACTCGTTTTGCTTGGAGCTACGATGAGATGCCGGGATTAGCTCCGGAGGTCGCAGTCCATAAGCTAGGAGTGGATCCTACTTCCGTCCCGGCCGGACGAGGTCCCGGAAGAATGCGTCTAGAAATCGAACAACAAGTCATAGCCGAAGTTAAAAAGCTAATAGACGCTAAATTTGTCCGTGAAGAACAATACCCAACTTGGTTAGCCAACGTGGTACCGATCGAGAAGAAGAATGGTCGGATCGGAATTTGTGTGGATTTCGAGAGATTTAAACAAGGCATGTCCGAAAGGATGAATTTCCTCTACCGATCCCGAATTAATGATCGACATTGCTTCGACACATGAAATATTCTCATTCATGGATGGATCTTCGGATACAACCGGATAAAAATGGCTCCAGAAGATGAAAAGCTTACGGCATTCGTAACGCCGATCGGAGTATATTGCTACACAGTGATGCCATTCGGACTGAAGAACGCAGGAGCAACCTACCAGAGAGCGATGACAAGAATTTTTAATGATCTCATCCACAATCAAGTTGAATGCTACGTGGACGATGTGGTCATCAAAAGCAAAGTAAAGGACAACCACTTGTATGATTTGAGAATTGTTTTCGAACGATTAAGACAATTTAACCTTAAGATGAATCCCTTAAAATGCGCCTTCGGCGTCACCTCCGGAAATTCTTAGGATTCGTTGTCCGACATCGTGGAATCGAAATCGACCCGGAGAAGATTAAAGCTATCTTAGAAATGCCACCTCCCAAAACCTTAAAACAACTACGATCTTTTCAAGGAAGTCGGCATATCTTCGACGCTTTATCTCAAACCCGTCGGGTAGGTGTCGGCCTTTCTCGGCACTAGTTAAAAAGGACGCCAAATTTATTTGGGAAGAGAAATGCCGGAGGGCCTTCGAGGACATTAAACAATATTTAATGACACCTCCTGTCTTAGCAGCCCCGAGTCTCGGGTAGACCGCTAATACTTTATACCGCGGCTTTAGACGACTCTCTCTGAGCCCCGTTAGCCTGAGTCAATGATGAGGGTAAAGAAAATGCTCTTTACTACCTAAGCCGTCATTTATCGCCGACGGAAATAAGGTATCCCGCAATTGAAAAGCATCGTTTAGCCCCGATCTTCGCCGCTCAAAAGCTCGGGCACTACATGCTTTCTCATAAGGTCAACCCGATCTCGAAGTTTAATCCATTGCAATACTTGATGACTCGCCCAACGCTTCTCGGCGGACTTGCCGGATGGTCGATGATATTATTGCAATTCGATATAACGTTCGTGCCTCTTCGTGCCGTAAAAGGACAAGTCTCAGCGGACTTCCTTGCAAGCACACCCTTTGCCGGCGAATCTCCTCTCAATGACGATCCGCCGGATGAACAAATAATGAACCTAGAAGACCTTGATGATCGACGTTGGGAATTATATTTCGACGGAGCATCTTCAAGCACACAAAGACGAAGAATCGCAAGTGATAGTGCCCGGTAAGGCGGGAATCGGGCTAATCTTTATAACACCGGAGCGGGGGATGTTAAGATACTCCTACCACTTGACAGAGCCGTGTACAAACAACGAAGCGGAATACGAAGCCCTCATAACGGGACTGGAATTAACCATTCAAATGGGGATAACAGACATCAACATCTACGGGATTCACAGGTTAATCATTCAACGGATCAGCGGACAATACAGAATTTTAAAACCAAGACTCGAGCAATACTTCCGAGTATGCCATACAAATTGTTGGAACGGATTCCGAATGTGACAATCTACAAAATTCCCGAAAAGAAAACGCTCTAGCGGATGCGCTAGCTCGTCTCGCAAAAGAATTTGTCCGTTTGCAAGATGAATCGATGGAAGTGTCGGTTCACGGACGCCGAGTCCTATCACGACTCGACATAGACACGATACACAAATTAGAAAAAGAAAAAGGATCAATTGCAACGAAGTGATGTGAAAACACGGAAGATTGGCGACAACCATTAATAGAACTACCCGCAAACAGAAAGCTACCGGACGATAGGTCGCTAGCCATCGATCAAGATAATAACTCGTCCTACGCATTAGTAAACAATACGTTATACGACCATTAATGACTACGCAAACGGAAAGCTACCGGACGATAGTCGCTGCCCATCGATCGAAAAGAACTCGTCTCGCATTAGTAAACAATACGTTATACGAAGGTCTTTTGATCAAATGTGGCTAAGGTGCCTAAGCGGGTCCGAGGCCCGTGAAATTGTTAAAGAGGTACATTCGGGACTCGTGGCGCTCACCGATCGGGTCCAAAGATGAAAATGAAAATTAAAAGACTAGGGTACTACCGGCCCTCGATGATGACCGATCGCATGAAAATCGCCAAGAGCCGTCATCGATGCCAAGTGCACGGAGTGGTTCTACACCAACCTCCAAATGTGCTACATCCGACAATTGCATCGTGGCCATTTGAATGTTGGGGCACGGATATAGTGGGTCCAATAGAACCACCATCGTCAAAAGGACATCGCTTCATTCTTGCGGCTACGGATTACTTTTCCAGTGGGCGAGGCGGTCCACTCAGAGAAGTGAAAGCACATCACGTACTACATTTTTTTAAGAACCAAGTTGTTTACCGTTTCGGAGTGCCGCGCAGAATCATCTCAGATAATGGGTCAGCATTCAGAAGCACACAAATCAACAATTTTGTCAGGAGACACGGAATCGACTGGCGATACTCAACAATTTACTACCCAAGAGCAAACGGCCTCGCTGAGGCTTTTAATAAAACTCTCGTTCAAATCTTAAAGAAGACCTTGGACGATAATAAGAGAAATTGGCACGAGAAGTTTTTAGAAGCCTTATCGGCTCTACCGGACAACCTTCGAACTCCTACGCAAGCTACACCTTACGCTCCGGTGTATGGGTCCGAGGCGAGTGTTACCTTTAGAGGTTCGGCTTCCTTCACTCGTAATTGCGATTGCAAATAAAATCACAACGAAGAAAACGCCAAATTACGACTCGAAGAATTAGAGAGCCCGGAAGGGAAAAGACTTGCAGCAGTAACGTAATTTAGAACTATACCAAGCTAAGATGGTTCAAGCCCATGACAAACCGGGTCCGCCCAAGAACCTTCAAAGTTGGTGATTTAGTTCTCGTTCTCAAAAGACCTATTCTCGCACACCGCAAGATATGGAGGAAAATTTGAACCCACTTGGGAAGGACCGTTTGTGGTTGAAGCGAGTATACTCGGGAGGTTCCTACCGGCTAGTGAATTGCCAGGGAGAACGACATATGCTTCCGATCAATGGACGATACTTGAAAAAGTATTACGCTACCTGATGTTTCGAAGGAGTGAATTCTTCAACCCTAAGAAACACGGGCGAAGTGATTACTTATGACTGGGTCCGAACCCAAAAAATGACAAAAATGTGCTAAAATAAATAAAATCCTGATAATAAAGTTTTCCTTGTTTTCTCTTCCAAATCAAAAACTCTTACCTGATCTTATCCCACTTCATTCCTGTTAAGTTTAAAAATATAAGAATAATAAAAAAAATGTCTTTAATAAACATTTTCTTAATGTTCTTGTTCTTAGTACGCCCCCGATCCTTTTCCTTGTCTTTTCGCAGGGAAATGTCGAGCGGGCGGTTGGTCTCGAACTTTAAGAATGGCGTAAGCCTTGCACTCGATGAAAAGAGGGTGAAGGATGGAGCGATAATCGAGATCGACTCGGATTTCGCACCAGCGGAGCCTACGAGTACGAGGAAAGTGACCGGGTCCCGGCTGACCGAGAAGAATTGCCCGGACATACGAGTGATGAAAGTGGGTGGCCCAAGCCACCAATCCAACGAACAAGAAAAGAAAGACAAACATTGAAGAAGATAAGAAAATGAAGTTCGTAGTCGCTACGACAGAAGGCGAGCTTGTCGGCGCCGCGCCCACAGAGATTCAAGAAATTCGAAGAGCTACTCTCACGAAGCAACGCAACGAAGAAATAAGAATCGCCGTATCCGTAAGATGTTAACAAAACTAGTCGCGGACCGGCGCGACGAGACGATTGCTAATGTCAGTGCATACACTTCAAGGACACCGGTTCACCAGGAACCTGAAGAAAGGAGGCCAGCTCCTAGGGTGACAGAAAGAACCAGGGAGATCTACAGAAGATCAGAGGAAAGAAGGCTACGACGCCACCGGATAGAACCACCGGTGATGCATGACCTCGTTGCGAAGCAACCCCGGGGATGTCCCGACAGGCATCATCCCCGAGGAGCCAAGGTATGCGGGAGAACGTGAAGGGATTGAACCGTATATTCCACAATATGTCACTGTGCCTCGCCATCCGCAGATCATTCCGAATACGAGCTGGAGAGAATGCGAATGTTGAGAAGAAAACTTTTGAATACTTCGAGAGAATTAGAGGCGGAAGAATCAATATACTAGAGGGCCTCGAGCTACATACGGACGTATTCTCGTAGTATGAACAACGACAGAATCGTGGATTGCATCGGGATTTGAAAAGAATGGGCCGAGCGGGTCGCCTAAGGGAAAACACATACTCGAACCCCGGAGATGGATGCCGTGGAAAGGAAGAATCACAATACAATGTGGATGCTCGTTACAACTTTACGGAGGACGAGAAGGGAAACCCACCGGGAATACTCCGTCATGGGCGAGTGGATCCGATGCCATCGGTCATCAAGAGAATGGTAAAGAGATTGATAACATGGAGGGTACTCGCTGGCGGATTGCATACCCAATAGCTGCATCATCAACATCTACAAACAGGGTGACCGCATACCCCCACACATAGATCACCACGACTTTGTCGGACCTTCTCGCACGGTCTCTTTCCCGAGCGAGTGTAACATCATGTTCGGATTCGACCTCCGGATAGCGAGCTCCGAGTGAGTTCCGAGGGCCGGTAAAGATACCTTTACCGGTAGGTTCCGTCATGATACCGAAGGGCAACGGAGCGAGATATCGCTAAGCATTGCATACCGGAGTACCGAGTGAAGCGGATCTCGGTTACTTTCGGAAGGATGGACGACGGGAAGACACCTTACCATTTCCGACGTGACCGGAGCTAGAGAGCCTCCGGCCTTACGAGCTGTGAGTTACATGGAAAATATCACACCACCAATGTACATCCATACGGCATCCTTGCCGAGGATGGCTTGGAAGGTGATGTTATTGACCATGTACCCCACTATTCGGACATGGATTTTTGACGGATGCTTCTTTGGATGGATCGACAAAGATCATACACGATCCGTTTTGAGTTTACATGGATTGTATGAAATATATTCCGTATCAAGATGTATGATGTATCTTCTACATGATTGGAATGAAAGTGACCATGTCACATTTTTGGCCTTCACCTCTTTTGTGCAAATTGATTGGGAAACGCCGTTAAAGTTAAATGAACTTCGAACAAAGAACGAGAAAAGGAATAAAAAAAGAATAAAAGAAAACTTTCCTTAAAAAAAAAATCTAAAGAAAAATGACAAACACCAAATTCACATGAACATTAAACAAACGATAAAATAAAATTTGAATCATTAAAAGATAAACAAAATCAACATAAATGTTAAATCAAATTTTCAATCAAATTTCAAATGTGATCTTCCAAATTTCAAATCAAATCTTAAATCAAATTTCAACCGAGTTCAAACTCATCCTTCCAAATTTCAAATTCAATCTTTCCAGATTCCAAATCTCTATCAAATCTCAAATTCGATCTTCCAGATCTTAAATCAAATCTCAGTCAAATTTCAAATCTCAAATTCGATCTTCCAGATCTTAAATCAAATCTCAATCTCTATCAAATCTCAAATTCGATCTTCCAGATCTTAAATCAAATCTCAGTCAAATTTCAAATCTCAAATTCGTTCTTTCCAGATCTCACATCAAACCTCAATCAAAATTCAAACTTTTTGAGGTCAAGGATTTTACATCCAAGACTGCACTGCTTTAGGATTCTTTCCCTATTGCACTGAAATACATCAAATTCAAACTTTTCGAGGTTGAGGATTTTACATCCGATACCGCACTCGCTTTAGGATTCTTTCCCTATTGCACCTGAAATACATCAAATTCAAACTTTTGGGTCGAGGATTTTACATCCAAGATCGCATCGCTTTAGGATTCTTTCCTATTGCACCTGAAATACATCAAATTCAAACTTTTCGAGGTCGAGGATTTTACATCCGATACCGCATCGCTTTAGGATTCTTTCCCTATTGCACTGAAATACATCAAATCCAAACTTTTGGGTCGAGGATTTTACATCCAAGATCGCATCGCTTTAGGATTCTTTCCCTATTGCACCGAAATACATCAAATTCAAACTCTTGGGTCGAGGATTTTACATCCAAGATCGCACTCTGCTTTAGGATTCTTTCCCTATTGCACTTTGAAATACATCAAATTCAAACTCTTGGGTCGAGGATTTTACATCCAAGACTGCACCGCTTTTAGGATTCTTTCCTATCGCATCGAAATACATCAAATTCAAACTTTTGGGTCGAGGATTTTACATCCAAGATCGCACTTGCTAGGATTCTTTCCTATCGTACCTTGAAATACATCAAATTCAAACTTTTGGGTCGAGGATTTTACATCCAAGACCGCATCGCTTTAGGATTCTTTCCTATCGCACCGAAATACATCAAATTCAAACTTTTTGGGTCGAGGATTTTACATCCAAGACCGCATCGCTTTAGGATTCTTTCCCTATTGCACCGAAATACATCAAATTCAAACTTTTGGGTCGAGGATTTTCATCCAAGATCGCATCGCTTTAGGATTCTTTCCTATTCGCACTTGAAATACATCAAAATCAAACTCTTGAGGTTAAGGATTTTACATCCAATACCGCATTACTCTGAGATCTTTCCTCATTGTAATGATCCAATCCAATCGATTCGATCTTCTTTTGGGGTTGAAGATGTTACATCTAAAACCTCAAAACTCCAATTTTCATTTCAAATCAAATTCCTTCAAATTAATCTTGACAAACTTCAATCTAAATTAAAACTCCAAATTGAAATCTAAACTCACACATCATGACTTGAACATGAAACAAAATAAAATCTAAATCGAAATTCTCCCAAATCATGTGATTTGGGATTCACCTCCTTTTCCTTTCCCGGCGAGAGTTCGAGAATCTGCAGCTCCGGAGATATACTTGACACTCCCCAGCTCGAAGCTCTTCTACTTCGTCCTAAGTTTGTTACTTGGACATCCGTGTTGGTTTTGTTGATCGCTTCGGTCAACACCAATACGCGCGGTGTGCTCCGTCGACTCACCACACCTATCGGGGGTCCATTTGTTGACCTCATTTTTGATGAGGTCTTCTCTTCTTCTTTTAGTGCTTAGGATCTAGCCTTAGGCTTTTCCTTTGACTATCTTAGAGGATTAGAATTGGGACCCACCTTTTAGAAATTCAAGCCACTTCTAAACTCCCCGCAAACTCCACAAACTTGATCGTAGACCCCTAATCACCTAGAGGGTTGAAATCAAATATGGAAGTTTAAAGGATGAGTTCCTATAGGACTCTTTGGCCTTAGGACTACCCTGGGTGGCCTGGTCTGGTGAGGGTTGACTTGCACACACACTACACCTACACACTACACTTTCATACACCTCCTAAAACACACCCATACCCGTGTAGGTGATTCACATGGATGGTCCTTAACCCCTAAGCCCTTGGCTAAGAGGGTTAGGAACAACATAGTGAATGCCTCAAATGAGTCCCTTCATGGCTCATGTGGGCTTGATATGGCTTCATGGCTCAACAAAAATGATTTCATTCCACTTACATCCACCCAATCTTCAATTTTCAAAATTTTCAATTTTTGACCCCCGGGACCCTACACCCGCTAACCTACCCAAAGCCCTGAATAGCCCAAATTTCTCAAAAATTTCCAAATCACCCAAAGTTCTCCAAAATCATTCCCAAACATTTCCACATCACTCAAATTGATCATCCATACCCAAAAATATCAAAAATTCCAAAAATACCTCCCAATACCCTCCAAATACCCAAAATACCCCTCTTAGCCAAAAAATCCAAAAATTCAGAAAATTCCCAGAAAATTCCAGAAAATCCCAAATATTCCCAATTTCATTTTGTTCAACTACACCATGGGCCAATTTTGTCAATTTACCCTACTTTTGTCAAAACCCCCAATTTGACCCATTTTAACCCAAAGTGAACCCAATGTCAAACCTAACCTACCCAATTGACCCAAATTCTGGTCCAATTCAATTCTAAACTTCAATTCAACATCCCTAACACCAATCTAGACCCAATATAAGCCCAATTTGATTGGCATTGGGATCCAATTTCACTTTTGGCCTTAAAGCCCAATTTGGACCCATGACCCAAACTTAGCCCAAACTCACCCAATTCAACTCCAATTAACCCCAAATCTTTTCTAAACCTTCCTTGACATCCCCATAAACAAAACACTAACATGATTTGCCCAAAATTTAGACCCAAACCCCACTCAAATTCAACCCAAAATCAAAAAGCCCAATTTTGACCTAAACCCAAACCTAACCCAAATAGGCCCAAACCTCAAAATCAAAACCCAACCAGAGCCAAAACCTCTTTGAAACACCCCCATAAACATTTCCCAACATTAATTTTACATCAATTTCAACTCTAGCCCAACATTGGCCCAAGTTAGCCCAATTTGACCTACATAGGCCCACTTACCAATTAAACCCAAATTCAAACCAATTCAAGTCCAAATCACACCAAATTGACTCCAAACCACTCATGACACACCCCTAAACCAAACTCAACAATTATTTGGCCCAAGCCTTTACTAAAATTCCATCCTAAAATTCATTTTAAAATTCAAAGGCCCACTTTCTTAAAAGGCCCATCCAAGACAAATTCAAAAGCCCAAAGTCCATAACAAAACCCACATGAAAATTCCTCTCATCATCCCTTTGATTTAAAACACTTCCTAAGTTCTAAAATCTATCACCAAATAAATCCAAATCAAGCCTTATGACAATTCTCCTTAAATCCATCAAAAATTTCAACATCCTTCCTCATGAAAGTTGACTAAACTTTTCCCAAGCCAAAGATGAGCCATGAAGCCATGCATGAGCCACATGAGAGCCATGGGATCTACTTTCCACCTCACCATACCCAAGATGGCAAGAGGAGGAGGTCCTTTACATATTCCCTTAAAGGGATTAGCCACTTCCATGACTCCACTAAACCTTGCTTAAACTTAATTGTACTTGGATGGTGACCCTTCCCCACTAATTATGCTGACCTAAACCACTTTATCTTCATTCCAAACTAGCCATGGGAAGGTGCACCTAGCCCAATCCATGCATTTGACCAATTTGAGCCAAAATACACCCTTACCTCATTCCACTTTGATTCAAACCCTTTACACATGGCGACCACCAATTGCCTTCACAAACATCGAAGCCACGACCCACCCGAACACGAGGGTGACCCATGCCTGGCCGGCCAGCCACCGGGCCGCCGGAAAACACCATGGCCGAAAGCTCACATGTGAGCCAACATTGAAATTCTCCATTGCCGACTTGTCTCAACCCAAATGGATAGCATGGGCACATTCTTCCCTTGACCTAGCGAGGTGATCCAAAGCCCTAACTCTCCTCAGGAGGCCCTCCACCCTCTCCTATTTAAACATCACCCCCTCACGGCCATAAAGAAGAGTTGCACAAACCTTGCCGAAACTCGCCAAAATTGTTCCAAACCCTTCTCCACCCTTAGAGCGAGTTGATCCCAAGTGTCAATTCGCCCTAATCCCCACCGACAAAATCCGATTTCTCAGCCGAAATTCCACCCAAAACCAGGACACTTCTCCACGGTGGATCAATCCTCGAATTGATTGGTCCTACACCTTCACCGGACCCGAGAAGGTGTCCACCAGCAAAAGCCCCATCTCCGAGGCCACCCGGTTGCTCCGGCCTCCGAAGCTTTGTGATCGGTGCGTGGTCGAAGTCCAACCTAGACAATTCACCGGACCGAGGAGACTTCATGCGGAGCTTGCTAGGATCCAATCGAAGGTGCAACAACTCTCGGATCGAAGCCACACTTCTCGAGCAAAGGTATGAGCTAATTCTTCATCCCGAGCTTACGGAGATTCTCCATTTCAAATGCTTTAATTTCGATGCATGATAACCGTATGGATGTGTTCGTCTCTTCAAGACGAATCCATAGAGCATAAGAACATAAAAATCCATTGAGTATCGAGTGAGATATTAGGGATTTAGTGTGGACGGCTCTCGGGTGAGGACACTTGGGGACGATGAACGGATGCCATCCATTTAATACACGCGCGGACGGACGGCCAGGATCGCGTCGGATCAGAAGACGGAGCGATACAGCGGGTCCCGGGAGCGCTGACGAGGATGGCGGCGTCGAATGGGATCGTGACGCGTGTGCCTTCGGAGATGTTAAGGATGACGCGGCGCCGCGTGGATAAGTAGAAAATTAGGGGTATTTTCTATTTATTTAATTCCCTAAACTTCAAAAATCCATAACTTTGTGTAGGAAAATCATAAAAATAAAATAAAAATACCCTCTTGCTCGAGTGAACGAGAGGAGAATAATGTGGAAAAGAAATCATTTAATTTCATCAAGTATTTTATTTTTTATAATTTATTTACTCTCTGCATACATTTAATTCTTCATGCATGTATACAATTCACCATGGCATGAGACCATAGGAGCTTTTGAAGCCTCCGAATTTGGGAACATTCCACGAATTTTCCAAAGTCGGAGGCCATCCCTATGAAGAGTTATTGATTTTTCAAATTCATATCACTGTTTTGAGTATTTTAATTCCAATAAATAGCATGTTGTGAAATAAATTCTAGGAAAATTTGGTGATGTTCCTTATGACCAGAGAACCCTAGGAAAAATAGGACTTGGATTAATTCACTTAAGAAAACCCTAATTGGCTTAAACACTCAAAATAGACCCCTAATTAATTAGAAGTAACCATAGATCAAATTGACTTGAAATCAATTCTCCACGACCTTTAGGATCGGAGGAACTCACCATAAAAGTTTGAAGTCGATTAGACTTGGTTAGCTTCATTAATTGGGTTGATTAAGCCAATTTAGTCATTTTAAACTTTAAAAATTAATAACTTTCAAAATACCTTTCAAAAATTCACCAAATTGGTTTTGGAGCCTCTACGATATCGGGGGAATTTAAGAAAATTAAAATTTCAATTTTCTAAAAAAGTTGATTTTTAATATTATTTTAATATTTTTAATAATTAAAAAATAATAAAAATCACAAAAATAATAAAATTCACCAAAATGTCACATTTTGAATTTTAATCACTTAGGAACAAACCCCATATTTTTCTTAGGCTTATTTGGTGAGATATTAATTTTTAAAGTTCTAGGGTAATTTTAAAATTAAAAAAATGTATTTTCTAGCATTTTCACTAAAATAATTATAATAAATCATAGAAAAATTAGGAAATTGCAAAATTTGCTTCTCTGGTTTCCTTGATATCAGAGAGATTTTTGAAAAACATAAAATTCATTTTTCAATATTTATTTTATTTTTAAATTAATTAATACTCCAGAACTTAAAATAATTCTAATAAATAAAATATAATTCAAAAAATCACAAAATTTGGTCCAAATGGTCCTCTGGTCGTTAGGAATGTCCCATAATTTTCTTAAGGACAGAAACTTTTCCTTGGTCATGTTATTAAATTTTCCTTGGAAATCTCTATTTTCTACCAAAAATAATTATATAAATAAATTAAATACAGAAAAATCACATTTTCTCCTCTAATGTCTTTATTGACATATGAGTGAAGTCACATAAAAATTTCAAGTTCATTTGAGTTCAATTTAGTGAGTTATGAAATTATTAGGCTTGAAGGGCAAAATGGTAATTAAAATTTTAACCCTTAAGTAAAACTTTAGGTTTAATAAAAAATTAACAAGTAAAATATTTGATCCTAACTTGATTTGGATAATTGAAATTTAATAATTGAAGGGTAGAAACCCATTAAACAATTTAAAATGATTAAACTTTAATTAAATAATTGATTAAATTTGGAAGAATAATGAAATTGGAATTATTAAAACAAGGATATTATTAGGAAGAGATTTATTCTTTAATTTAAAAAATCCTTAAATTAATCATTTCATTAATGTTTAATTCTTAATTAAAATGATAATTCAAATTTAAAACATTGAAAGACTTAATCATTAAACTAAAATTAAATAATTGAACTCTTTAATTAAAATTAAAATGAATAAAATTAAATTAAATTAAATTAAAAATTAAATTAAATTAAATTAAATCAAATTAAAAATTAAATTAAAAATTAAATCAAATTAAGAATTAAATTAAATTAAATTAAATTAAAAAGTAAATTAAATTAAATTAAATTAAATTAAACTAAATCATATTACATTAAATTAACTTAAGTTAAATCAAATTAAATTAAACCACATTACATTAAATTAAGTTAAATTAAATTAAATTAAATATAAAGACATGAAGAATTCAAAAATAAATCTAAGATAACTTGAACACTATTCGAAACTTAAATCATTAATTTGAACTTAAATTTGAATCACAAATCATTAAATATCATTTTGCCCTCGGGAGCTTTAGTTATCATAACTCCTAAACGAATATTAAATGAAATGTTACTTCACTTATAGGACATTCGAATGTCACTAGTTCACTGAGCGAGTTAACAAAATTTGAAAACCTCGGACGATCGATTCATTTATATAATTAAATTCTCTTGGACTTAAAACAATCCTAGGAATATTGAAAAGATGTTTAAGATTCTTCTAAGCACTTCCTCGATATGATAGGATATTTATAAGAACGATTGAACTTAATTGTTCTTTGATGAAGAAAATCGTCTTCGAACTAAAAACACGAGAACCTAGACGTCATAGGAAATGACTAAGTATAGGATTAGGAACTTGGTAGAAAACCATAACCCTTCCCTTAGCTTTACCTGAGAAGCTGTTATAAATGCTTAAATGCTCTAAGCTGTGTTTTAAGTGCGGCTTGGGATGACGGGAAGACCCTCCAGTGTACGCTTTTATTTTATTGCGATTTACTTTACGGCAATTTATTTAATCGCATCGCACTTACTTCTCTTGCATGATAAACAACGAGTTGCATGAAAACCTACACCTTTAGGACGAAACCAAAGCTGAAACCCATAACTAAATTAAAAGTCATTGCGAAGATAAAATTCACCGCCACAACATTTCAAAATATAAGATAACTCAAAATTTAATCACAAACGGAACACAAAACTACAATTACAACTAAATTAAAACGTCTCATTGAATGATCGGGAATACCTCGGATGATGTAACCCACGTGTTGCTTAACGGGATTTCCACGGTCTAAATGAAAGTGTGGAACTCATTTAGTTGAGTTTAGTAAATTCATACGGACTAAGTGAATTCGATGAAAATAACGGTGCTGGGATGACGGAACCGTGGGATCTTAATCGGTTCGTTTAATCAACTTTAAGATCCGTTTTAATTAAAATGTTAAAAACACATGGAAATTAAGACTTCTCTAAACCAAAACACTTTTCTCATCCCCGATTTGTGATTTCTAAAACTAAACCTCTGCAACAACAAGGAGCTCGGAGCATGGTGGGCGAGCACGGCCATCGTCGTCGGCAAAACTTGAACCCACTTCGAGCAAAACTTTCCTAGAATTAAACAACGAAGCCATAGGACTTCGAGGTAGTTTGCTAGTGCAACATAAATCCTCGACTCTTCGTTAGGCATTTGCATTGCAAATTAAGCCCTAACCGGTCTTAGGATTCGAGGTAGTCGTCCGATACGACATAAACCCTCATATCTTCCGTGCTATTTGTATGATTCTATCATATAAATATAAGCCCTAATTGACAAAAATTGGCAAGATTAAAACATTAAATGAACATTAGGACTTTCCTAAATCCAAGCCAAACAATAGGATAGTCGGGAGATTACCGAAGTTCG
>JAKZJZ010002219.1:0-12500 GCA_022702705.1 Papilionanthe hookeriana x Papilionanthe teres
TCTGGAAAGATAACTGGTTGTTTAATGAATCTCTTTTATCTCAATACAGTCATTTCTCAGCAATTAAATAAGTTTCTGATCCCTGGATTAATGGAACCTGGAATAAATCTTTTCTTCAATCTTCTGTTAACAAGGAGACCATGGAGAAAATTTTAAATGTGCCTATTATGGATGATAGAAAGGACATAATACTTACTAAAGCCCCAGCTTATCAAAGCTTATCAAAATTTATTCTGCTTTCTAATGAATCTTCCTCTAATAATGACTGGGGGAAATCTATCTGGAATAAATACATTTCACCTTCCATGTCATTTTTTTGTTGGAAGTTGTTCAGAAATTTTTTTACCTACTGATGATATATTAAAATTAAAGGGTATTAGAGGTCCTTCTAGATGTATCTTTTGTTCCTCCAACGAAGAATCCATCTATCATCTTTTCCTGAATTGTCCAGAAGTTCAGAAAATATGGAATTATGTTATTAGTAGCTGCAATACAAAAGTTAAATTCTCATTGTGGAACTCTATTATAGCTTGCTGGCTGGATTGGAAAGGGACTGTAGAATTTTATATTACTTTAATAGTTTTCTGGTTTATCTGGTTTTCAAGAAATGGTGTGTTATTTGAAGATAAAGAGTTCTCTTCTCAGTTGGTAATTAATCACTCTTTGGCTTATATAATCAAGATAAGGAAGCATTTTAATATAAAGCATCATCAAATGGTAGCTAAACCTTTATTAATTCAGTGGACTCCTCCTTTGTTCCCTTGGATTAAGATCAATGTTGATGGAAGTTACAATGATGGTGTAGGTGGTATTGGTATTCTTGGTAGAAATCATAATGGTAAATGCTTATGGTTTCTAGAAGCTCCTATTATTGCCAATAATGCTCTTATAACTGAAGTCATAGCTATTTTTTGGGGGTCTGAAAGCAGCTTTAATAAATAATCATCCTTCTATTCATATTGAAACTGATTCGGCTACCCTGATAAATATTCTACTAAAGAAGGCTACAGCTCCTTGGTACATTCAAATTTGGATCAACAAAATCAATCAAATTGCATCAACTATACATATCAAGTGGAGTCATGTGTATAGAGAAGGAAATCAACCAGCAAATTGGCTTGCCACTAGAGCTTCTTCATCGAATTTGCTTGTTTGCTGTCCTTATAATGGTTTCTATGGGGACCTTATGTCTATCCCTCATTTGAGATGTAATAGACTTTCCTAGATCTAATAATAAGTTCTTGTTTCAAAATATATATATATATACCTATATATATTTTTAATTATAACTTATTTAATTACTAAATATTTTTATAATTAAAGTATATTTAAAAAAATATACTACACTTTAAACATTTAAAATAAAAAAATAATATTATATATATATATATATAACTATATATTTATTTATTTATAATTTATTTAATTATTAAATATTTTCATAGTTAAATTATATTTATAAATAATATACTATACATAAAACATTTAAAATAAAAAAATAATTTTACATATATATATATATATATATATATATATATTTATATGTACACATATAAATTTATTTAACTATTAAATATTTTTATAATTAAATTATATTTATAAATAATATGCTATAATTAAAATATTTTAAGAAAATATTATTATTATATATATATATAACTATTAAATATTTTAATTATTAAATTATATTTAAAATAACATACTATACTAAAAATATTTAAAATAAAAAAATAATGTTATATATATATATATATACATATTTATTTATTTATTTATTTATTTATCATTTTTTTAACTATTAAATAATTTTATAATTAAATTATATTTATTAATAATATATTATACTTAAAATATTTAAAATAAAAATATAATATTAAATAAATTTTATTATATATATAAATATATATTTATGTACCTCTATATATATTTTTTTAATTTGACTTTTTGGTCAAAAGTTGACCTTTTGGGTCAATGAGGTGGTCATTAGGTCAAAAATTGCCAATTTTGACCAAAATTGGCTTTTTTGTTCAAAAGTTGACATATTGGGTCAAAAATTGGCAATTATGTAAAAAATTTACTATTTTGACCAAAATTGACTTTTTGGACAAAAGTCGATCTATTAGGTCGGTGGGTTGGTTATTGGGTCAAGGATTTACCATTTTGACCAAAGTTATCTTTTTGTTCAAAGGTTGACATGTTGGGTCAATGGGTTTATCAAGGATTGATAATTATGACCAAAGTTGACTTTTTGGTCAGAGATGTACTTATTGGGTCAATAATTGGTCATTAGGTCAAAAATTGTTTATTTTGACGTAAAAAGTTGACTTTTCGGTCAAAATTTGTCCAATTTAGTCAATGGGTTGATCATTGGGTCAAAAATACCATTTTGACCAAAGTTGACTTTTTGGTCAAAAGTTGACCTATATTGGTCAATGGGTGGTCATTAGGTCAAAAATTGACTATTTTGACCAAAATTGACTTTTTGGTCAAAATTTGACTTATCAGGCAATGGGTTTGTCATTGGGTCAATCATTGACCATTTTTTCCAAAGTTGACTTTTTGGTCAGAGATTGACTTATTGGGTCAATAATTGGTCATTAATTCAAAAAATTGACTATTTTGGTCACTAGGTCAAAAATTAATTATTTTGACAAAAATTAAATTGTTGGTCAAAAGTTGAGCCATTGGGTCAACAGGGAGGTCATTATGTCAGAAGTTGACCATTTTGACTAAAATTAACTTTTTTGGTCAAAAGTTGATCTATTTTGGTCAAAAGTTGACTTATTGGTCAAAAGTTGACTTATAATTTGACCAAAGTTGACTTTTTGGGCAAAAGTTAACTTATTGGGTCAATTAGTGGTCATTCAGTCAAAAATTGACTATTTGGTCAAAAGTTAACCTATTGGGTCAATGGGTTTGTCATTGGGTTAAGGATTGAATATTTTGACCAAATTTGACTTCTTGGTCAGAGATTATCTTATTGAGTGAATAATTGGTCATTAGATAAAAAATTAACTGATTTTACCAAAATTTACTTTCTGTCAAAAACCGACCTATTGAGTCAATGGGTTGGTCTTTGGGTCAATGGGGTGGTCATTAGGTCAGAAATTGGCCATTTTGACCAAAGATTACTTTTTGGTCAAAAGTTGACCTATTTTGACCAAAATTGAATTTTGGTCAAAAGTTAACCTATTGGGTCAACGAGGTGGTCATTGGGTCAAAAATTGACGATTTTGACCAAAGTTGACTTTTGGTCAAAAGTTGACTTATTTGGTCAATGAGTTGGTAATTGGGTCAAGAATTGACCATTCTGACCAAAGATGACTTTTTGGTCAAAAGTAGACTTATTGGGACAATGGGTTGGTCATTGGGTTAAAAATTGACCATTTTGTACAAAGTTGACTTTTTGATCAAAAGTTGACCTATTTGGTCAATGAGTTAGTAATTGGGTCAAGAATTGACCATTTTGACCGAAGATGACTTTTTAGTCAAAAAGTTTATCTGTTGGGTCAGTGGGTTGGTCATTGTGTCAAAAATTGATCATTTTGACCAAAGTTGACTTTTTGTTCAAAAGTTAACCTATTGGGTCAAAGGTGGTCATTAGGTCAAAAAATGACTATTTTGACCAAAGTTGACTTTTTGGTCAAAAGTTGACCTATTTGGTTAATGAGTTTGTCATTGGGTCAAGGATTGACCATTTTGACCAAAGTTGACTTTTTTGTCAGAGATTGACTATTGGGTCAATAATTGGTCATTAATTCAAAAATAGACTATTTTGACCAAAATTGACTTT
Organism: Papilionanthe hookeriana x Papilionanthe teres; assembly: GCA_022702705.1. Classification (NCBI taxonomy): domain Eukaryota; kingdom Viridiplantae; phylum Streptophyta; class Magnoliopsida; order Asparagales; family Orchidaceae; genus Papilionanthe; species Papilionanthe hookeriana x Papilionanthe teres. Next base: position 3,794 of record JAKZJZ010002219.1, read on the forward strand.
TTGGTCAAAAGTTGAAATATTGTGCAAATGGTTTGGGCATTAGGTCATGGATTGAACATTTATATTTAAAAGTTAAGTAAATTATAAATAAAAAAATATATATAGGTATATATGTATATATTTAAATAATATTATTTTTTTATTTTAAATGTTTAAGTACAGTATAATATTTATAAATATAATTTAATTATAAAAATAAGTAATAATTAAAAAAATTTAAATAAAAAAATATATAACTATATATATATATATATATATATATATATATATATATATATATATATATATATAAATATAAATTTATGTTATATCATTTTTTTATTTTAAATATTTTAAGTATAGTATATTATTTATAAACATAATTTAATTATAAAAATATTTAAAAATTACAAAAATTATAAATAAAAAAATATATATCGAGGTCATAAAAATATATTTATATATATAATAAAATTTATTTAATATTAACTTTTTATTTTAAATATTTTAAATATAATATATTATTAATAAATAAAATTAAATTATAAAATTATTTAATATTTAAAAAATAATAAATAAATATATATATATATATATATATATATATATATATATATATATATGTATATATATATATATGTACATATATATATATGTACATATATATGTACATATATATATATATATGTACATATATATATGTACATATATATATACATATATGTACATATATATACATATATGTATATATATATGTACATATATATATGTACATATATATATATGCACATATATACACACACACACACACACACACACACACACACACACACACACACACACACACACATAAATATATATATATATATATATATATATATATATATATATATATATATATATATATATATATATATATATATATATGTATATAAATATATATATGTATATATATATATATATTTATATATATATATATATGTAAATATATATATTTACATATATATATATATATATATTTACATTATATATATAGGATTTTCAAAAAGCTCATTGTTCGCGAACAGTTCGTGTTCGGTTCGCCAAGAAGTTCGTGTTCGATTCGTTTAATAAGCAAATGAGACGAACACGAACAATTTTTTTCGTTTGGTTTGTTAAACGAGCCAAACACGAATAGTGATGTGGTCATTCATGTTCGGTTCGTTCTTGTTCGAAATATAAAATAATTTGAAATAATTAGATATAAAAAATTTATGATATTTTAAAAATAATTAAATATTATAAAAATTTATCATATTTTAAATAAATAAACTTCTATAAATTATAATATATGATAAATTATTAATAACAATAATAATATTATAGTATTAATTATATTAATATAAATATTATAATATTATAATTAATATACAATACTATATTTTAAAATAAAACCCTAAACAAAACCCTAAACGCCTTATTCAGTTTGCTTCATTTTGAGGAAATATGGATTACCTGATGTGTACGGAATACCTTAACAGTTTGCTTAATTGTGAGGAAGTATGCTATCAAAAGCTAGGACTGTAAAAAAAACTCGTTGTTCGCAAACAGTTAATAGTTATTTATTTAATACTATAAAAATTTATTTAATATAGTATATTCTTTTTTAAAATTTATATAATATTACTTTTTATTTTAAATCTTTTAGGTATAGTATATTATTTTTAAATATAATTTAAATATAAAAAAATTGAATAGTTAAAAAAATTATATATATATATATATGTATATTTATTTATTTATTTATTTATGTATATATATATATATATTTATATATATATATTTATTTATTTATATATATATATATATATAGATACATATAATTATATAAATTTATATAATATTATTTTTTTATTTTAAATATTTTAAGTATAGAAAATTATTTATAAATATAATTTAATTATATTAATGATTAACAATTAGATAAATTAAAAAAAGTATAAATAAATAAATAAATAAATAAATATATATATATATATATATCTATTATATTATTTTGTTTATTTTAAATATTTTATGTATAGTGTATTATTTATAAATATAATTTAATTATAAAAATATTTAATAATTAAATAAATTATAAAAAAAATATATATAGATTTATGTAAAACTATATATATATATATATATATATATATATATATATATATATATATATATATATATAATCTTATTTTCTTACTTTAAATATTTTAAGTATAATATATTATTTATAAATATAATTTAATTATTAAAATATTTAATAATTAAATAAATTATAAATAAATATATATTTAGATATATATAAATAAATAGATAGATAGATAGATAGATAGATAGATAAATATATATATATATATATATATATATATATATATATATATATATATATATATATATATATTTATAATAGTATTTTTTTATTTTAACTATTTTAAGTATAGTATATTATTTAGAAATATAATTTAATTATAAAAATATTTAATAGTTAAATAAATTATAAATAAATAAATATATATGTCTATATATATATATATATATATATAAATTTATATAAAATTAATTTTTTATTTTAAATATTTTAAATATTGTATATTATTTAAAAATATAATTTAATTATAAAAATATTTAATAGTTAGATAAAATTTAAATAAATATATATATAGGTATATATATATATATATATATTTATATAATATTATTTTTTATTTTAAATATTTTATGTATAGTATATTATTTATAAATATAATTTAATTATAAAAATAAATAATAATTAAATTAATTATATATATATATATATATATATATATATATATATATATATATATATATATATATATTTATATGTAAATTTATATAATTTTTTTTATTTTAAATATTTTAAGTATAGTATATTATTTTTAAAAGTAATTTAGTTATAAAAGTTTTTAATAGTTAAAAAAATTATAAATAATTAAATAAATAAGCAAATATATATATAAATTATAAATAACTAAATAAATAAACAAATAAATAAATAAATAAATAAATATTAATATAAGTATATATAAATAAATATATTACAAATAAAAATTTATATATAAGTATATATAAATAAATATATTTATATATATGTATATAAAAATTTATTTAATATTATTTTTTATTTTAAATATTTTAAGTATAGTATATTATTTACAAATTTAATTTAATTATAAAAATATTTAATAAAAAAATAAATAAATACATATATATATATATATATAATAGAATCACCCTTCTTCGAAATAGCAAGCGTGGGATGAGAGGTCTTACAATACTTTCCATGCATAAAAGAGGCCCATAAGGACTTCCCAGATCGAAAATTCAACTGATGCTTAAATAGGCTAATGTCGGCAATGTCGTCGAAGCTCCATAAAACCTAGTCCACCCCCACTAATAGGATTACATAGCTTCTTCCAAGAACACCACTTCCTCCCATCAAAACCACCGACCCATAAAAATTTACTAAGACATTTTTCTAAGACGGTTTGGGTGCTCTTCTTAATTTGAAGTACTTGTAACCCGTATATTGGGATGCTCAGGATGATACTTCTAATCAAGGTAATACGACCACCAAAGGACAAAAAGTTGTTCCTCCAATCATTAATCCTATTTTTAATCTTCTCCACCACCTCATCAAATTGAGTTTGTTTCATTCTCCCCTTAAGAAGCTGAACCCCAAGATCTTTAATAGGAAGCACCGAGCATTGAAACCCCGTGTACTGCCCAGCCCATAAAACCTTCTGCCGATTAGCAATCTTACCAAAGTACAAATTACATTTATTAGCACTAAAAGAAAGGCCTGAGAGATCCTGGAATTTCTTAAGTAAGTGATAAACTTTCCTGATACTATTCTTACAGGCGTTAGAGAAAAGAACGACATCGTCAGCATAGGCTAAATGCGAGACCACCACAGATGACTTAGTAGAGTAGTGAACCGACGGGTCACGGCCATATAAATCCTCAAGCATCCGGGAGAAATAGTCAAACACCAAGATAAATATAGTGGGGGAAAGAGTATCGCCCTGCTTGATGCCCCGGGTGGCATTAAAGAAGCCATAGGAATTACCATTAATGAGAATGCTATAGTGATTGCAACGAAGCCAATTGAGAATAAGTTGACAAAATGCAACAGAAAATCCTCTTGCTTTAAGAACTTCAATTATAAAATTCCAACTAACGGAATCATAAGCTTTAGTAATAACCTTGGAGATTACCGAAGTAAGAGAAATAGGACGGAAGTGGTCCTAAGACGTCTTTTGTGTAGACTTAGGGATAAGGACAATCGTGGCAGAAGAGAAATATTTACCCGACGTTTCCCCCATAAAAAAACTCTGAATGGCATGGATCACATCTCTCTTTAAAATGCTCCAACATTTAATATAAAAATCAGCGGTAAAACCGTTCGGACCCGGCACTTTATTAGAGTTGATATCTTTTAAAGCATCATAAACTCATCAACTGTAGGAATACCAGAAAGGTCAAGATTCTTTGTATAGCTTCTCATATCATTTAACAAGCGAGCGTCGATGGAACCCGTAGTCTCCCGAGCAGTGTAAATGTCAGTGAAGTAACTAACCGCACTATTCCCCAAATCCTGAATATCAGTAAGCCAACGACCCTGGTCATTCTTTATGCGAACAATATTGCTATTGGCCCGACGTTGCTTAATACAAGCATGGAAATACTTTATATTTCAATCGCCTTGAGCAAAATGAACCTCACCCGCCTTCTGTTGCAAATAATCCTCCTCCCAAAGCGAAGCTTCCAATAAATTAGAGTGAGCCACATGAAGCTGAGACATAACTTCACTAGTAGCTTCATCAATCGCTTAAAGATCCATAACCCGTTGCTCGGCATTGCGGACCTTGGAGTGAATATCACCAAACACATTCCAATTCCCAATGTCATCAATTTTCCAATTATCCTTAACCAACCGTAAAAAACCCTCATGTCTAGACCAGACATTTAAATAATGGAAGTGAAAATTAGCAGTTTTCTTAAAATGATTAAAAGAAAGCAATAGAGGTTTATGATTGGAGCCCGAACTACAAAGATGTTGAACCTGAGTGAACCCATAAGAAGACATCCAGGCTTGATTAGCAAAACACCTATCTAGAAGTTCAAAAACTTTACCTCTCTTCCAGGTAAATCTGGATCCAGCAAACCCTAAATCCGACAGGCCCGCATCGGCCATAACCTCCCCGAACCTATTCATGAGAGAAGCGTCAGGGTGACGGCCGCCCAACTTTTCACAGTTATTCATAACCATATTAAAATCTCTTCCCACCATCCATCTATCTGGGATAATACTACCATTATCAGTAATTTTCCTCCACAACTCATGTCGAGCGGGAAGGCGAGTGCTAGCAAAAACAAAAGTTAACCAACCTGAGAATTCATCAACAGAAAAATAAGTATGAATGAATTGGCCATCATCCACAACAATTTCCAGAGAAATATGCTTCTGCCAAAAAAACCAAATTTTATTAGAGCAATTCTGGAAGCAAGAAAACTGCTTAAACTTTCCCATCACGCGAAGCTCATTAGAAGAAATCATAGGCTCCAAAATAGCGAACATATCGACCTTATGGATCCTTGTCAACAATTTCAATCTACCAAGGGAGCAAGGATCCGCAACTCCCCTGTTATTCCAGATTAGGATATTAAACATCTATAGACAAGGATCCGCAACTCTCCTGCTATTTATATTATATTATTTTTTATTTTAAATGTTTTAAGTATAGTATATTATTTATAAATATAATTTAATTATAAAAATATTTTATAATTAAATAAATTATAAATATATATATATATATATATATATACATATATAATTTTATTTTTTTATTTTATATATTTTAAGTATAAAAATATTCAATTTCTAACACAATGACTTTGGTGAAAATGGTCAATCCTTCATCCAATGACCAACCCGTTGACCCAATTTGTTAACTTTTGACTAAAAAATCAACTTTGGCCAAAATAGTTAATCCTCGACCCAATGACCAACCTATTGACCCAATAGGTCAACTTTTGACCAAAAAGTCAATTTTGCTCAAAATTGTCAATTTTTGATCTACTGACCGCCTCATTGACCTAAATAGGTCAAATTTTGACCAAAAGACAACTTTGGTCAAAATTGTCAATCCCCCAATGACCAACTCATTGACCCAATATGTCAACTTTGACCAAAAAGTCAATTTTGATTAAAATAGTCAATGTTTGACCTAATGACCAATTTTTTACCCAGTAAACCAATCTCGATCCGAAAAGTTAATTTTCGTCAGGATGGTTAATCTTTGACCTAATGCCCAACCCATTGACCTAATAGGACATCTTTGACCAAAAAGTCAACTTTGGTCAAAATGATCAATGCTTGACCCAATGACCAACCCATTGACCTAATAGGTCAACATTTGACCAAAAAGTCAATTTCGGGCAAAATAAAAAAATTTTGAATTAATGACCAATTATTGACCCAATAAGTCAATCTCTGACCAAATAGTCAACTTTAGTCAAAATGAGCAATCCTTGATCCAATGACAAACTCATAGACCCAATAGGTAAACTTTTGACTAAAAAGCCAATTTTGGTCAAAATAGTCAATTTTTGACCAAATGACCACCCATTGACCCATAGGTCAACTTTTGACCAAAAAGTCAACTTTGGTCAAAATGGACAATTTTTGACCCATTGACCCAATAGGTCATCTTTTGACCAAAAAAGTCATCTTTGGTAAAAATGGTCAACTTCTTGATCCAATTACCAACACATTGGCCAAATATGTCAACTTTTGACCAAAAAGTCAACAATGGTCAAAATGGTCAATTTCTGACCCAATGACCTCCCCAATGGGTTAACTTTTGACCAAAAATTTAATCTTGGTCAAAATAGTCAATTTGACCTAATGACCAATTAATGACCAAATAAGTCAATATCTGACCAAAAAGATAATTTTTGTCAAAGTAATTAATCCTTCACCCAATGACAAACACATTGACCCAACAGGACAACTATTGACCAAAAATTCAATTTTGGTCAGAATAGTCAATTTTTGACCTAATGACCACCCATTATTAACCCAATAAGTCAGCTTTTGACCAAAAAGTCAACTTTGGTCAAAATGGTCAATTTTTGACCCAATGACCTACCCATCGACCCCATATATCAAATTTTGACCAAAAATTTTTCTTCGGTCAAAATGGTCAAATCTTGACCTAATTACCAACTCATTGACCAAATAGGTCAACTTTTGACCCAAAAAGTCAACTTTGGTCAAAATGGTCAATTTCTGACCCACTGACCACCCCGTTGACCCAATGGGTAAACTTTTGACAAAAAAATTAATTTTGGTCAAAATAATCAATTTTTGACCTAATGACCAATTTTAGATCCAATACCTGACCAATAAGTCAATACCTGACCAAAAAGCCAACTATGGTCAAAATGATCAATCCTTGACCTAATGACCAACCCATCGACCAATAGGTCAACTTTTGACCAAAAAGTCAACTTTTGTCAAAATGATCAATTTTTGACCCAACGACCAACACATTAACCAAATAGGTCAACGTTTGGCCAGAAAATCAATTTTGGTCAAAATAGTCAATTTTTGACCTAATGACCAATTATTAACCCAGTAAGTTAATCTCTGACCAAAAAGTCAACTTTGGTCAAAATGATCTATCCTTGACCCAATGACCAACTCATTGACCCAGTAGGTCAACTTTTGACAAAAAGTCATCTTTGGTCAAAATGGTCAATTCCTGATCATATGACCACCCCATTGACCCAATGGGTTAACTTTTGACAAAAAATTCAATTTTGGTCAAAATAATCAATTTTTGACCAAATGACCAATAATTGACCTAGTAAGCCAATCTTTGACGAAAAAGTCAACTTTGGTCAAAATGATCAATCTTTGAGCCAATGACAAACCCATTGACTCAATAGGTGAACTTTTGACTAAAAAGTCAACTTAGTTAAAATGGTCAATTTCCGACCCAATGACCAACCCATTGACCCAATAGGTTAACTTTTGACCAAAAAGTCAACTTTGGTCAAAATGGTCAAACCTTGACCCAATAACCAAGCCATTGACCCAATATGTCAAAATTTTGACCTAATGACCCCCCATTAACCAACTAGATCAACATTTGACAAAAAAGTCAACTTTGGTCAAAATGGTTAATTTTTGACCCAATGACCAACCCGCTGACCAAATTGGTCATATTTTGACAAAAAAGTCAACTTTGGTCAAAATTGTTAATTTTTGACATAATGACCATCTCGTTGACCCAAAAGGTCAACTTTTAACCAAAAGTCAAATTTGGTCAAAATGATCAATTTCTGACACAATTTCCTAAATGTCAACTTTGGTGAAAATGTTCAATCCTTCATCCAATGACCAACCAATTGACCCAATTTGTTAACTTTTGACTAAAAAATCAACTTTGGCCAAAATGGTTAATCCTTGACCCAATGACCAACCTATTGACCCAGTAGGTCAACTTTTGACCAAAAAGTCAATTTTGCTCAAAATTGTCAATTTTTGACCTACTGACCGCCTCATTGACCTAAATAGGTCAAATTTTGACCAATAGACAACTTTGGTCAAAATAGTCAATCCTTAACCCAATGACCAACTCATTGACTCAATAGGTCAACTTTTGACCAAAAAGTC
>JAKZJZ010002219.1:15000-18999 GCA_022702705.1 Papilionanthe hookeriana x Papilionanthe teres
GTGGACCAGATGTCACCCTCCCAACAATCAGCTACCAAAAGGTTAAGGTTGTTGATAGGGGTGCTTGGATGTAACCAGTCTTGGGGGCACCAGTGATCCAACCAGAAACTAATGATGCCTTTACCCAAATGCCAGATATAGAGATGTTCAGCCACCTGTCTGTTTTTTACAATAACTTTCCAAATTTTGGAGTCCCCAATTTAAGGGTAACCAAGGAAGGGTGGGTATGCTTACGGTGTTTTCCCATCAGGAAATTAGCCAGGAGGAGTCCCGGGCTCTAAAATTGATCCATAGCTTGCAATGGTTCACTTGAATCATTTGGTTTAAGCCTTTCAAACCTGCACCACTGCACCTATTCGAGGCTTAGCCATTTTCTGCTAGGATGCCCAATGTATCCGCTTCTTTTACTGACCGGAGAAAGTGGTTAAAAGCCCTTTCTAATTGCACTTGGGTGCTCTTTTTCATGGTTGTCATCTACATAAGATAGTTAGGAAGGGTAGTAAGGATGCTTTTAAGTAAGGTAAGTCTCCCCCCAGATGATAAATAAATGTGAGTCCAATTAGAGAGATAAGTGCAGATCTTGTTATGTGTATCATCAAATGGGTTTTATTCTGCCAATGTTGAGCTGAACCCCCAAATATTTGATAGGTAAGGTTGTCTTTGGAAAAGCCAATGTGATTGAGAGCCCACTGTTTAGTGTCCTGAGACACCTTCTTAGAGAATAAAATTTGACACTTAGCTTTATTAAAACTAAGGCCAGACTGTTCCTGAAAAATCTGGAGGCACTTATAATGTAGGTCACAGCCCTTTTAGAAGCATTGAAGAAAATTATGACATCATCTGCAGATATTAGATAAGAAATAGGAATGTTGGATCTGTGATGATATCTAACCTGCTGATGATTATTTTGCAAATGATTAAGCATTAAGGAGAAGTGGTCCATGGCAAGAATAAAGAGAGTGGGGGAAAGGGGTCCCCTGCTAAGGCCCCAGTAGCAGTAAAAGGCCCTCAACTGGAACCATTTATCAGAAGGGAGTGAGAATTATTGCTGAGCAATCTTTGAATCAAATTACAAAAACTTTCATTGAAACCCCTAGCTGACAGAACCTCTAAAACGAAATCCCAGATGATAGTAAAATAATATACTATACACATTTATATATACACATTTATATTTTTTTATTTATAATTTATTTAACTATTAAATATTTTTATAATTAAATTATATTTATAAATAATATACTATACATAAAATATTTAAAATAAAAAATAATATTATATATATATATATATATACCTATATATAATTTTTTATTTATAATTTATTTAATAATTAAATATTTTTATAATTAAATTATATTTAAAAATAATATACTATACTTTAAACATTTAAAATAAAAAAATAATATTATATATATATATATATATATATATATATATATATATATATATATATATTTATTTATTTATTTATATATAACTATATATATATTTTTTATCTATAATTTCTTCAATTATTAGTTATTTTTTAAATTAAATTATATTTATAAATAATATTCTATACTTAAAACATTTAAAATAAAAAATAATTATATATATATATATATATATATATATATATATATATATATATATATATATATATATATATATATATATATATATATACCTATATATATATTTTTATTTATAATTAATTTAATTACTATATATTTTTCTAATTAAATTATATTTATAAATAATATTCTATACTTAAAATTTTTAAAATAAAAAAATAATATTATATAAATATATATATATATATATATATAAATATATATATATTTGTTTATTTATAACTTTTTAAAATATAAAATATTTTTATAATTAAATTATATTTAAAAATAATTACTATATATATATATATATATATATATATATATATATATATATATATATATATATATATATATATATATATAAATTTATTTAATATTATTTTTTAATTATAAATATTTTAAGTATAGTATATTATTTATAAATATAATTTAATTATAAAAATATTTAATTTTAAAATAAATTATAAATAAATATATATATATATATAATTATTTTTTTATTTTAAATGTTTTAAGTATAGTTTATTATTTATAAATATAATTTAATTATAAAAATATTTAATAGTTTAGTAAATTATAAATAAAAATATATATAAGTTTATATAAATATACAAATTTATATATATATATATATATATATATATATATATATATATATATATATATATATATATATATATATATATATATATATATATATATACATATTTATTTATTTATTTAATATTATTCTTTTATTTTAAATATTTTAAGTATAGGATATTTTTTATAAATATAATTTAATTATTTTTAATAGTTAAATAAATTATAAATAATTAAATATATATGTGCACCTAAGCATGAAGTGTGAACCACAGCTTCAGGAACAGCATGCAGTCGGTATCTTGCTTAAGAATATCCATGGCCCGATAGCACTTCTCCTTAAGGGATTCACCATTAAGACTTTCGAGAAGTTGCTTAGCAAGGCCAGGAGCTTGCAGGAGGAAACGAAACGGCTAAGTTTCATCGATAAGACCGATAAGCGAAGCACCGTAAAAGCTTTCGAGAAGGAATCCGGGACCGTCGCAACGATGGACAAAGGTAAACAACCGGTCGCGAAATACGGCCGGAGCGACCGCGGCCGAGTTATCAACCACCGCAACGGACTTATCAACACCCTCGGCGGACTATCAGCCTGGCGAGTTTTCAGCCTCGACTGAGTTATTCGTCGCCGCGATACGATCAGTCGCCTCCTCGTCCGCTCCGTCCCCTGAAGGAACTTTAGAACAAAGAATACCCCTTCAAGACTGAGGCAGTGGCTAAGATGTTTCACAGTTTGATGAAGACGCCCGACTTTCAGTTGCCAGATCCCAAGAAGCCCGAGGAAGTCGACAAGAAGGATCATCCAAACTACTGTCCCTACCACATGATGCTCGAACATAAGATCGAAGACTGCTTCCCTTTCAAGAACTGGCTGGAAAATAATCTTTGGAGAGGGAACCTAACGATCCCAAAGGAATACATGAAGGAACCCTAGAAAGGAGGTTCCGTCAATGTTATCTCGATGAAGCCTATTGTTTCGATTGACCCGTACACGACCAACGATGGATGGAATACAGTTTGGACGAAGTAATCAAAGAAAATTTTGGATCACATCCAGACAGCTTCGGTACACGCTTCAACTCAGAGTTTGAAACCTGTCGAGCCGGCACTATCGCTAGCGATTGAAGAACCGCCCCAGAAGGAGGAGAAGATAGTGGAAGAAGAGAAAATTGAGGTTCCGAAAGGTAGACTAGGGGCTGCTTTTCCTAGGATGGTTGTTTCTGATTCGGGGGAGAAATCCCCCGAACCTCTGACTCTGTATGATTATTTGCTCGCCCTGGCGGGATCTTATAATGATAAGAGTTATGGTGTTGGCTATGTTTTGACTGTTTCTAACAATTATGTAACTAACGACAACCAACCTAATCCGAATCTCGATTTATGAAGAAGAGGAGGACATTCACAAGGATGGCTACGAAAGTTCAGTAAGTGACGAGTCTATTTGTGAATTCCGAGGAGCTCCGATCACGATAGAGTTAGAACTATCAGACGCTGATGTTGACCTCATTTTTGATGAGGTCTTCTCTTCTTCTCTTTAGTACTTAGGATCTAGCCTTAGGCTTTTCCTTTCGACTCATCCTGAGGATTAGAATTGGGACCCACCACTTAGAAATTCAAACCACTTCTTAACTCCCCGAAAACTCCACAAACTTGATCGTAGACCCCTAATCACCTAGAGGTTTGAGATCAAATGTGGAAGTTTAAAGGATGAGTTCCTATAGGACTCTTTGGCCTTAGGACTGCCCTGGATGGCCTGGTCTGGTGAAGGGGCTGACTTACACACACATTACACCTATACACTACATTTTCACACACCTCT
>JAKZJZ010000222.1:0-63437 GCA_022702705.1 Papilionanthe hookeriana x Papilionanthe teres
GTCTTTCTTCTCTCTTTATTTCATTTTCACTCTCTATCATTTTCTCACTACTTCTCTCTCTGTAATCCATCTTACTCCCTCTCTCTATCTCTCTTTCTTGCTCACTTCATCACTCTCTTTCTCATCCTCTCCATTTCACTTTATCTCTCTATCTCACACACACTCCTACAGTCTCTCTCACACACACACTCTCTCAATCTCTCCTCCACTCTCTCTCCCTCTCTTTCACCATGTTGCTTTTTCTCTCACACTCTATCCTCTCTCAGCATTTCTACATCATTCTCTCTTCTCTCTCAATACCCATCACTATTACTGTCTCTCCCTTGCACTCTCTCCTCATTTTCTCTTTCTTGCACTCTATCCTCTTTTTCTATATTATTCTCTTTATCCCTCTTTATTTTTTCTCTCTCTTCACTCTTTCATCTCACTCTTTCTTTCCATTTATTCCCCGCTCTTTTTCCCTCTCTATTACTTACATCCCTCCTACTGTCTCTTTCTCTCTCTTCTCTCCCTCCCTCCTTCCTCCCTTACTTCAACCCTCCCTCCCTCTCTTTCCCCATCTCCCTTTCTGTCTCCCTTTCTCTTACTTTCTCTCTCTCCCTAGCCATTTTTATATTCTCCCTATCTCTTTACATCTCACTCACTCTCTCTTACCACAAACTTTCTTCACTCTATATTTCCTTTTCACACTCTGTCACTCTCTCCACTGCTCTCTCCTCCTTTGCTCCCTTCCTCTCTCTTTTTCACCGTTTGTTCTCTCTTTCACATTTATTTCTGACATTCCTCCATCCTTTTCTCTTATGTTTCCCTCTAACTATCTCTTCCTCACATACACACACAATCTCTCATACTCAATCTCTCCCGCCCAATCCCTCACACGGACTCTCTCTTTCCCGCTCTCCAACTTTTTCCCTCTCAATCCCTCTCTCCTCTCTCTCATTGTTTCTCACATACTCTTACCCTTCTCTCTCTCCCTCCCCTCTCTGTCTATTCTATCACTAACTCCCATCTTCTTATTCATGTTCTCACTCTCTCCCTCTCTATCTATATATCTCTCTTAATCCCTCCCTCTCTCTTTCCTTCCTTTTAATGCTCTCTGTCTCACTCTTCTCTTCTCTTCCTCCCTCTCTGTCTCACTCTTCTCTTCCTCCCTCCCTCCTGATATGTTTTTTTTCTCTTGTCGCTCTCACTCTCTACCTCTATAATTCTTACTTTCTCATTCGTGCCCTTTCTACATCTCCCCTTTATAGCCCACTCTTTTCTCTCCATCTCACACACTCTTACACTCTCTCACTCTCTCTCTCAATCTTTCTCCCTCTCACCTTCTTTAGGTCCATGCCCTGTTCTCTATCTCACTCTCTCTTACAATCACATTCTTTCTAGCTCACTCTCTCCAATCTCTCCCTCGCTCAATCTTTCTCTCTTGACTGTCTACCCTCTTCTCTATTTTTTCTCTTTCTCTGTCTCTCTTTTTTTCACTCTTTGTTGCCTTTTTATATCTTATACAGACACTTTGCTTTGTTGTTTTCTTTTCACTTCTTCCGCTTATTCTTTCTCTCATTCTATCCTTCTTCCCCCCACTCTCTTGCTTCCATCACTCGCTCTCTCTTTCTCTCTCTTCTCTCCCTCCCTCCCTCCCTCCCTCTTCCTTGCTATTTCCCTTTCTGTTTCCCTCTCTCTTGCTCTCTCTCTCTCTCATTATTCTTCCATTCTTGCCTCTCTTTACCCCTAATTCTCTGATCTAACAAAATCTTTCCACAACCTCACTTATCACTCTCTCTCCCATTCACTCTCTCTTTAAAACCTCTTAGTTCTTCATTCTGTCTCTCTTTCTCCCTCACAACCTCCATCTCTCCATCTTTCTTCATTCTGTCTCTCTTGTTGTCTCTTCTTTCTCTCACATTTGACCCTCGCATTATCCCTCACCACCTCTCTCTTGCTCTTCCTCCCTCTTTCAATCCCTTAATCCCTCTCTCACACTCTTCTCTCTCTTTCTTGCTCCCTCTCTCGCTCGCTCAACCTCTCCCTCTCTCACTCCCTCTATTCCCTTACAATCTCTTTTCTTTATTTGACCTTCACACACTCTCCCTGTTTAGTTTCACTCCCACTCTTACTCCCTCTCTTACTCCCTCTCTTCCTCACTCTATGTTCACTCTCTCGCATACACTCTAACTTATGTTTCTCCCTTTTCTCTCACCACTTAATTTTTCTCTCCCTCTCTCCCCTGTCTCTTGCTTTCTTCCTTCCCTCCCTCTCTCTCCATCTCTCTTTCTCTCTCTCAGACATACTATCACTCTCCCCCTCTCATATTCTTCTGGTTCATTCCTACTCTCTCTCTCAACATCACATTCTCTACCCCCTTCTCTCCCTCTCACTCACTCTCTCTATATCTTCCCTCACTCTCTTCTCTCTCTCTCACTTCCTCTCTCACTCCCACTCTTCATTTCCTCTCACTCCCCCCTTTTTCTCCCTCTTTCTTACTCTCTCCCTCTCTCATTCTTTTCTCTCTCCAGAAAATCACTTTTCCTTCTCTTTTACTCCTTCTCACTTTCTCTCTCACACACTCTCACTTGCTCTCTTTTATCACTCCCTCCCATCTCTTTAATCGTTCATTCACACCAACTATCGACCAGTCTCTTCCTCCCTCCCTCTCTCTTCTCCCGCTTTCTGTCTATCTCCTTTACCCCTCTATCGCTCCTTATATCCTCCTCTATATCTCCCTCTCTCTACCTCTCACTTCGAAACTTTTGCTCTATCCTCCTTGAGTCTCTCTTCTCTCTCCATTTATATCTCACTATCTCTCCTTTTCACCCTCCAGCTCTCCCTTCAATCTTTGTCACTCCCTCCCTCTATCTCTCCGTTTCTAGTTCACTCCCTCTCTTGCTCACTCTCTCATTCTTAATTTCACTTCGTTTTATCATTGCTTGCTCTCTCTTGCCTCCCCCTGTCCTCTCTCTTTCTCTTTCACCTATCACCCTCTTTTCTCTCTCTTTCCTCACTCTTCTCTCTCTCTCTCTCTCACACTCTCACGCTCTCACACACTCTCTCTCAATTACTCTCACATCTTGCTCTCTCCCCTCAAATCCATCTCACAATTTCTTATTTTCTCTCATACATCTCTCTTTCTTCTCGATCATTCCATCTTTCAATCCTTCTTCCCTCTCTTTCTACATCACTCCCTACCTCATAATTCTCTCTCTTCTCTTGAGAGGGAGGGATTAAGAGGAAAGAGATATGTATGAGATAAAATAAGAAATAATGAGATGGATTTGAGAAGTGAGAGCAATTGAGAGAGTGTGTGTGTGAGAGAGTGGAGTGAGAGAGAGAGATAGAGAGAAAGAGTGTGTAAAGAAAGAGAAGAGATGGAGGGAGGAGAGAGGGAAGGAGAGAGAAATCGAGAGAAAAGAGTTTGGAGAGAGGGAGTGAGGGAGAGAGAGCAAGAGTAAGAGTGAAATTCGAGAGAGGGAGGGAACGAGAAGGGGAGAGAGTGTGTGTGTTAGAGAGTGAACAAGGGAGTGGAAGAGATAGAGCTCATGTGTTAAAGAAAGGGGAGGGAGAGAGGAAGGGAGGGTGTGAAAGAGGGAGGAATGAAAGAGGGAGGAAGAGAGAAAGAGAATGTATGAGAATGTGAGAAATAATGAGATAGAGATAAGAGCAAGAAAAGGAGGTGATAGAGAAAATTAGTAATAAGAAATGGAGTAAAGAGAGAGAGAGTGGGAAAGAGCAAGACTGAGAGTTGAAGAGATTATTTGAGAGAAAGGGATGTAGGAAATCATGGAGTGCAAGAGGGAGGAGAGAGATAGAGAGAAAAAGGGAAGTACATGGAGAGATGGTTAGGGATAGAGTAGGAAGGAGGCAGGGAGAGAGAAATAACAAGAGAGAGATAGTGCATAAGTGTGAGAGATAGGGAGAGAAGAGCAACAAAATAAAAACTTAGTGAGAGCAAGAAAGAGAGAGCAAGTGATAGAGAGAGAGGAAGAAAGAGAGAAGGAGAGCGAGAAAGGCAGCGAGAGGAAGACTCAGTCAGGGAGCGAGAGTGAATGATGGAGAGAAAGAGAGAGTGAGATAAAAGAGGAGAGAAGAGAATGAATGAGAGATAAAGAAAGAGATGAGAGGGTGGGTAGGAAAAGTGAGAGTAAAGGAAGAGAGGGCTAGTGAGAGGCACAGAGGAAAGGAGAGCAAGAGGAGTGAGATAGTTTGAGAGAGAGATATTAAGAGAGAGAGAAAATGAGGGGGATGTAGAAATAGAGGGAGGTAGTGAGAGAGTGTGTGAAAGAGAGAGGAGGAGAGAGAAATAGGGAGACATGTAGAGGGAAGCAGGAAAGTGTGACAGAGAGTGAGAGAGTGAGAGAGTGTGTGTGTGTGATAGCGAGAGCAATAGAGAAACTGAAGCATAGAGAAAAGAGTGAGAGAGGGAGAGAGTGAGAAAGAGAGATAGAGAGAAGGGGTATTAGAGATTGACGAGAGTGGAATTGAGTGAGGTTGAGGGATTATGAATGAAGAGAGAGTGAGGGAAGAGAGTGAGCGAGATGGAGAGAGGGAGTAGAACATGAGATTGAAAGAGGGGATGAAGAGGAAGTAAGAGAGAGAGGGGGAGAGAGTGTGTGTGTGTGAGAGAGAGTGAGAGAGGAAGAGAGAGGAAGTGAGGCACAAAAGCAATACAGAGGGGAGAGAGGGGGATACATATTGAAAAGAGACAAAAGAGAGAGCAGCGGAATAGAGATTAAGTGAGAGAGAGTGAACATGGAGCGAGAAGGAGATTGAAAGGAGAGAGAGTAAGAGAAATAGTAAAATGGAAGAGAGAGAAAATAGAGCGAGAAAGGGAGAGTGTCAGAGAGAAATAAATAAAGAGTGAGGAAGAGAGAGCTTGGGAGAGGGAGAGAGTGAGCGAGCGAGATTGGAAGCAAGAGAGAGATAAGGAGAGTGGAAAAAGAGTGGGATGTTAGGAGTGAAAGAGAGAGGGGGAGTGAATAAGAGGCAGTGAGGGATAAAACTGTTAAGAGAGAGAGAGATAGAAGAGAGAGTGAGAGAAAGATAGAGAGAGATTGAATAGACAGTGTGAGATAGAGAGGGGTGGAGTGAGTTAGAATAAGAGAAAGAAAGAGGGATTGAGATGGATTAAAGAGAGAACAGTAGAGAGAAAGCAATAAAGAGTGAAAAGAAAATAGGGCGAGATGAGGAGATTGAGTAAGAAAGAGTGAGTGAGTGGTAAAGAGATAGGGAGAATAGAAGAAGCCTGAGAGAGAGAGAATAAGAGAGAGGGGGATTGAGAGGGAGACAGAGGAAGATGGGGAAGGAGAGGAAGGGAGGGAGGAAGTAAGGGAGGAATGGAGCGAGGAAGAGAAGGGAGAGAAAGAGATAGTGGGAGGGATGGAAGCAATAGAGAGGGAGAGAGAGTGAGGCATGGAGGGAGAGAGAGAGTGAGATGATCGAGAAAAGCTAGAGCAAAAGAGAGCATGAGAAAAAAATAGAGTGCAACAAAGAGAGAGCGAGGCAGAACAAATAATAAAGATGAGGATATAGAGTGAAGGGAGAAACATGCAGCAATGGAGTGGGAAAGAGTGCAAGAGAAAGAGAATGATGGTAAGGGAGAGTGAGATAGAGATCGAGAAATTGAGCTTCAGAGCGTGAGAGGGAGAGAAATTGAGAGAATGAGAAAGTGTGATAGAGTGTATGAGTGTGTGTGAGAGCTCGAGAGAGAGAGAGTGAGTGAGATGGAGAGAGAAGGGAGCTACATAAAGGAGACCTAGAGAGGGCAAGAATGAGGGTGAGAAAGATAGAGGGAGAAAGAGTGTGATAAAAAGAACGAGAGGAAGAGAATGAAAGAGATCTAAAGAGAAAGAGGAAAAGGGAATTATGGAGAGAAGAGGACATGAGAGACGAAATAAGAGAAAGGAACAAGAGAGAAAAAAAGATATTATGACAGTGGAAAGGCAAAGAGAGTGTGAGGGAGGAGGGAGGGAGAGAAGAGCAATAGAAAGAGGAGAGATAAAAAATAATAGTAATAATAAACGGTGCATAAAAGGGAGTGGGGAAGAGCAAGAAAGAGAGCTAAAGCGATTAACAGAGAGAAAGTAAGAGAAGATAAGAGGTTAAGAGAATGGGATGCAGGAAGTGAGAATGAGAGGAAGGGAGAGCTTTAGAGTGATGGATATAGGGTGACAAAGAGTGAGTAAAGAGAGAGAACAAAGAGTAAGAGAGAGCTCGAGAGCAAGAGAACATAATAGAGAGTGAGACATATTGAGAAGAGGAGAGAGCAAGAAAGAGAGAGATAGAGGACAAGAGTGAAAAAGGGGAAATAAATAGAGATAGATAGAGAGACTAAACAGAGAGAGGGAGTGAAAGAGGGATATACAGAAAGAAATATATAAGAGAGAGATAGGAAGCGAGAGAGGAAGAGAGAGCAAAAGATAGTGAGCAAGGAACGAGTGAGAAGGAAAAAGAGAAGGAGATGGAGATGGAGAAAGATTGACATAGTCTGAGTGGGAGGGAGGGATGCGAGAGGAAGACAATTAGGAAGAAAGGATGAGAGCCAGAGGGAGAGAATGGGAGAAAAAGAGCGAGAGAGAAGTTGAGAAAAGAGAAGTGAGAGGAGAGAGTAAGAGAGAGGGAGTGAGAGAGAGCGATAGAGAAAACAAGAGAGAGGGAGAGGGAGACAATGAGTGAGTGCAATAGGAGCGAGAGAGGAGTAAGATTGCGAGAGAGCAAGAAAGAGAGGGAAGTGGGGATTGAAAAAGGGAGGGATCAAGGATGAAAGAAAGATCGATGAGAAAAAATAAGAAACAATGAGATGCATAAGGGGAGAGAGCAATATATGAGAGAAACTGAGAGTGAGTGTGTGAGGGAGGGAGATTGAGAGAGAGTGAGATAGAGGTAGAGATAGAGTAAGTAAAGAGAGAGAAGAGAGGGTGATAGAAGAAAGAGCAATATAGAGATAGAATGGGGGCAAAGGAGAGCAAGAAAACAATAAAGAGAGGTGAAATAAAGAGTGAGAGATAGAACAAAAGAATGAGTAAAGATAGGGAATGAAGAGTGAATTAGAAAGGGATAGATAGAAAGGGGTTGAAGTGAGAGTAGGAGGGAGGAAGAGAGAAAGAAGAGGGACTCAGAGAAGATTGAGCAAAATATAGTGAGTGAGAGGTAAAGTGAGGAAGATGTTGAGGGAGATATGTAGAGAGTGTGAGGATGAGAGGGAGTAGAGAGAGAATGAAGCAATGAAAGAGGCTGAGAGTGAGAGTTGGTTGGATAGAAAAAATGGGTAAAGAGATATGGATGATTAATAAAAAAGAGAGAGCAAGAGAGTGTCTGTGTAATAGAGAGCAATAGAGAAAGAAAATTGATAAAATATTACGAAAAGAGCGAGAGAGGGAAAGAGTGAGAAAGTGAGAGGTGAAGGGAGTATGAAAAAGAGAGTGAGGGAAGATATAGAAAGAGAGCAAGTGAGAGGGAGTGAGGAAGTAGAAATTGAGATTGAAGTAGAGGGGGATGAAGAGGAAGTGAGTCGGAGGGAGAGAGGGAAAGAGTTTGCATTGAGAGAAAGAGAGCGAGAGAGGATGAGAGAGGAAGTGAGGCAAGGAAGAAATCGAGAGGGCGATCAAGATAGAAAGGAAAGAGAGAAGAGAGAGCAACATAATAGAGAGTAAGTGAGAGAGAGAAAACATGGACCGAGAAAGAAAGTGGGAGGAGGGGAATGAGTAATCTTGAAATGGAAGAGAGAGACGAAAAGGGTAAGGGTATAAGAGATAAATAAAGAAAGGTTGAGGTAAGAGAGAGCATGAGAGAGGGAAAGATTGAGCCAGATAAGGAGAGTGGAGAACAAGTGGGATGTAGGGAGCAAAAGAGAGGTGGTGAGGGATAAACTGTGTCAGAAGAGAGAGATAGAAGAGAGAGTGAGACAGATAGAGAGATAAAGAGAGATAGAATAGAGGGTGTGTGTGTGTGTGAGAGAGAGAGTAGGGAGTGAGCGAGTAAGTGAGATGAGAGAGGGAGTGTGATGGATTAAAGAGAGATCATTAGAGAGAAAGTGATATAGAGTGAAAAGGAAATAAAGAGAGAAGAGAGACCGAGGGATGATGGGCAAGAGAGTGAGTGAGAGTTAAGGAGATAGAGAGAATAGAAGAATGGCAAGAGAGAGAGTAAAAGAAGGGAGATAGGGAAGGAGAGGGAGGGAGGAACAAAGTAAAGGAGGGGATGGAGGGAGAGAAAAGAGAGAAAGACACAGTGTGAGGGATTGAAGCAATAGAGATGGAGAGAGACAATGTGGGATAGAGAAAGAGAAAGAGTGAGGGAGAGAGTGGGAGTGAGGTAGTATAAGAGGAAGTGAGGGAGAGCAAGAGAGAGTGAGAGAAAGAGAGAGAATGAAGATACAGAGAGAAATAGAGAGGGAGAAATAGAGAGAAATAGAGAAAGATATAATAGAGTGTCTGAGAGAGAGCTTGAGTGGTAAAAAGAAAGAAATGGAGAGATAGGAGGCTATGAGAAATATTGAAGAGAGAGAGGGAGCAAGAGAGGGAGAGAGTGTGAGAGAGATATAAAGAGTGCTGGAAGATAGAGCAAGATAGAGTGAGTGAAATGGGGATAGAGAGGGAGAACAAAAGAATGGATAATAAAGAGTGAGAGAGATGTAAAGGGAGCGAGGGAAAGGAAAGGAGGGAGAGAGGGGGGAAAGTGCGATATAAAGAGAAAGAGGAAAGTGTGAGTGAGGGAGGGAGGGAGGGACGGAGGAGGGTAGAGGAGAGAGAGTGGGAGGATGGACTAAGAGAAATAGTGAGAGAAGATGGAGTAGCAGTACATGGAGTAGGTGAGAGAGATAATAAAGAGTGAAAAAGATAGAAGAAGGTAGGGGAGTGAGCTAAGTTAAAGAGAGGGAGAGAGCGACAGAAGGAGAGAGAGGGAGAGAAAATTGAGAGAGAAAAGAGTGAAATAAAGAGAGAGATGAATATAGATAGACAGAGTGAGGGGGGAGACAGAGCAAGAGAAAGACAGAGACAGAAAAGAGGGTGAGAAAAGAGGGAGTAAGAGTGAGAATAAAATTTAATAGAGAGAAGGAGAAAGAAAGGGAGTGGGAAGAGATTTTGAGGAACGAAAGTGGAAGTGAGAATGAGTGAAAGAGAGAAAGAGAGGGAGCAAGAGAAAATGTTTGTGGGCATAGTTGGTGTGAAAAAGACAGAGAAGAGAGACCAATAGAATACAAAGTACGAGACAGACACCAAAAAGTGAGAAAGAGAGAGGGAGTGAGAGAGATATGAGAGGGAGTGATGGAGGGAGGGAGAGAGAAATAGAGAGAGAATAGAGTAGAGGAAGATAGATAAAGAGGGACAGAGTGAGAGAGAGAGAGGGAGGGTTAGAGGAGAATGAATGAGAGAGAGAGATAGAAAGGTTGAGGTGAATTCCTTGAGAGGGATAGATGGAGAGAAAGAGATACTATTTGTGAGAGAGGGGAACAAGTGAGAGAGAGGGGGAAGGAGTGAGAAAGAGCAAGAGTGAAGAGGATAAAGGAAGGGAGAGTGAGAGAGAGAGAAGAGTGATCAAGAAAAAAAAAGCATAAGAGAATAGAAAGCTACAAAGAGAGGGAGGGAGTAAAAGTTAGAATGAAATAAAATAGAGAGAGGGAGAAAGAAAGAGAGAAAGAAAAAAGAGTAAGGAAGGAGAATAAAAGAGAAGGAGCAAGAGAGACAATGAGAGTGGGTTTGAGAGGGAGAGAGAAGAGGGAGTGTTTGTGTGTGAGTGTAATGAAAAAGAGGTTATAGAAGAGAGGATGGGAGTGAGAGAGATTGAAAAATAGAGAGAGGGATGGAGTGAGAGATATTGAAGAGAGGGAGTGACAGAGGTAGAGAGAGTGAGAGAAGAAGAAAGAGAAGAAAGAATGAAAGAAGATAATGAAAGAAGAACAAGGAGTGAGGAAGAAAAAGAGTGAAAGAGGTAGGAGTGTGAGGAAAATAAATTGAATGAAAGAGAGAGGGAGTGGGGAATAGAAAATGATGGGGAGGAAAAGAGAGAGGGAAAGATAGAGGGGAAGGAGAAGAGAGAGAGAGAGAGAGAGATTGAGGAAGGAAAAGACAGTGTGTGAGAGTGAGGGTTAGAAAGTGGGAGAGAGGGAAAGATTGATGGAGATAGAAAGGAAGAGATTATGTATTTTTCTCTAGATCCCCTTCTCCCTCTCACACTTGTTCTCTTTATCGGTTTCACTCTCTCCCACCATCTTTCTCACTCCCTCAATCATGCTCTCTCTAGGTGTCCGTTATGTACCTCACTCTTCTCTTTCCATCTCACACGTCATACACTCTCACCCTCTCTCAATTGCTCTCCCTCTCTCTTTAAATCTCTTTCACTCTCTCACACTCACGCACACCCTCTCTCTCGCTCTCCTAATCCCTCTCACTTTTTCTCATTATTTCTCACATTCTCTCACACTTCTCTCGCTCTCTCCCTCCCTCCCTCCCTCTCTCTATCTTCTCTTTGTCTCACTTTCCTTTCCTTACTCTTGCTCTCACTCTCTTCCTCTCTATCAATATATATCTCTTGATCCCTCCCTCACTCTCTATCTCTCTTTTCTCTTCCTCCAACCCTTGCTCCCACTCTCTCTCCCTTCCCATCCTCCTAGTATCTTTTTTTTCTCTTGTCCCACTCTCTCTTTCCCTTCTTTATATCCTCTTCTCTCCCTCACTCTCTTTTCCTCTTTCTTTTTGGATCTCCTTCACTCACTCACTACTGTACTCTGTAATTCTCTCACTCTCTCCTCTATCATTCCCAATGCCACATTCGTGCCCTCTCTAGGTCTCCCTTGTGTATCTCACTCTTCTCTCTCCATCTCATACACTCATACACTTTGTCAATCGCTCTTATTTTGTCTCCCTCTCACCCTCATTAGCTCAATTTCTTGCTCTCTATATTACTCTCTATTACCATTTTGCTTTTTCTCTCACTTTCTCCTCTCCCTCCCTCACTCCATCTCTATTATGCTCTCTCACTCTCTATTCTCTTTTTCTATCTTATGCTCTTTCACACTCTACCTTGTTGCTCTCTCTTCTCTCTTTTCTATTACTTTTCTCTAGCTTAATCTCCCACTCCCTCCTCTCTCTCTTGTTTTCATCCCTCCATCTCTCATTTTCTCACTTCTCTACCTCCCTCCTTTCCTTTACTTTATCCTTCTCTTTCTTACTCCCTCCCTCCCTCTATATTCTCTAATTTTCACTCACTTCATAACCCTCACTCAATCTTACTCAATCTTTCGTTAGTCTCTCTTTTCACTCTCTCTTTCTTTCTCTTTCCTGCTCACTCTCTTTAAATCCTCTCACTAACTCATGTTATCTCTTTTTCTCACTCACTCTCTTCCTCTCTCTCACTCTCTATTCCACCTCTTTTTATCTCTCTCTCACTCTTTATTATGTTCTCTTTTGATGCTCTCTTTATCAATCACTGAGCTTGTCTCGCTCTCTCTCCCACTTTCACCCCCTTCATGTCTCTTTTTCTCTTGCTTTCCTTATCTCCCTCTCTATTACTCCCTCTCTCGCACGCTCGCTTTTTCCCTCTCTCCAACTCACTGTTCCCTTACTCTCTCTTCCCTCTATTTTTCTCTCGCACTCTCAATCTTTCTAGATTTCCTTCCTCTCCTTTGGTTTCACTCTCACTCTTACTCCCTCATTCCATCTCTCTTTCTCACTCCATGTGCACTCTCTCTTACTCTCTCTTTTGTTGCTCTCTCCCTTGCTCTCCTCTCAATCTTCTTTCCCTCTCTCCTTAACTTTCTTGATTCTTTCCCTACCTCCCTCTCTCTCCCTTTCTCGCTCTCATTTCTCTTTCTCAAGCACTCTCCCCTTCTATACCTCTCTACCTCTGTCCCTCTCACTCCCTTCCAGTTTACCCCCTCTTTCTCCCATTAAACATCATTCTTTACCAATGTCTCCATCTCTCTCACTCTATCTCTATTTCATCTTTCACTCTCTATTCTCTCTCACTCTCTCTTTCTCTCATTTCCACTCTCTTCCATTCCTCTGACTCACTTCGTCGGCCTCTCCCATTCTCACTCTTGCCCTCTCTCATACTTTTCTCTGTTTATGCTTTATCACTATTTATTTTTTATTTCTCTCTCTTTCTCTCTCACAAACACTCTATATTGTTCTCTTTCATCACTCTCTTATCACTTTACTCACTCTTTCTCTCCAACCATCTATCGCTCTCCTCATCCCTCCCTCTCTCCCTCTTTCATCAGTGTCTCTCTCTCCCCTTCTCATCCTTTCGTTCTTTTTATATCTCACTCTATATCTCTCTCTGCCCCTCACTCACTATATTTTTCTTTATTTTCCCGGAAAATCTTTTCTCTATTTCTACCTTACACTCTCTCCCTCTCTCCCCTCACTCTCTCTTCAATCCCTTTCTTCACCCTCTCTTGCTCTCTTTTGCCCTCTCACTATCCCTCTCTTTTCACTCTTTAATTACTCTTTCTCTCCCTATATCTCTCATTCTCTCTCACCCTCCCTCCCTCACACACTCCCTCTCAATTCTCACACTATCTCTCACTCATTCTCTTACTGTCCTTGTCATCACTTCTCTCTCTGTCTGCTCTCACTCTCTTTTCCTCTATCCCCTACTCTCTTTTGCTATCTCTCTCCTTCCCCCTCTCTCACACGCACAAGCTACTCTCTCCTTCTATCCCTCCCACGCACTTCCTCTCAACCTTTCCATCTATCTCTCACGCTCTCTCTCACATTTATTCTCATCTTCACCCTGCCTCTCTCCCTCTCACTCACTCCCTCTTGCTCTATCATCCCCCCACTCACTTCTCTATAATTCTCTCTCTAGCTCTCTCCCTCCATCACTCTCTCTCACTTAAATCTGTCTCACTCCCTTTCTCACTTGTTGTCTCTCTTACTTTGTATTTTGTTGGCCTCTGTACTCTGATTTATTTCGGAGGCACTATTAAATTTCACTCACTCGTATTCCCTCTTTCTCACCCACTTTTATCTGTCTCTCTCTCACTTGCACTATATGCCTTTCACTCTACCTTTCTATCTCCATGCCCCTCTTTCTCTCACTCTCTTCTCTCAAATTTCTCTCTCACTCTCTCTCTCCTTTTGTCGCTTCCACCCTCTTTCAATCACTTTTTCTCTCTTTTTAACTATTATTATCTATCTCTCACTTTCTCCCCGTACTATTGCTCCCTCTTCTCTCACTATTTCACTTTGGCCATCCTCCCACCCTCCGTTCTCTCTCTCCTCTTCCCCTCTCTCTCAGTCATGGTATCCTATATCTCTCTCTCGCTCATACTTTTTCTTCCTCTCTCCCTTTGTCCCTCTCCCTCTCTTCCTTTACATCTCCTCTTTTGCTCCTCCTCTCTCTACCTTGTCGCTCACTCTCTTGCTTATCTACGAGAACCCTATTTCTTTAACACTCTCTCACTCTATTGATCCCTCTTCTCTCTATTTCTTTCTATTACCACACATGCTCTCTCTCTCTCACTCACTATTATATCTCTCTTTCTCGATCTATTGCTTTATCTTATGTTGGCCTTTATTCTCTCTCTTTCTCTCCTTCTATCCTTATACACTCTCTCACTCTCCCTCTCCCTTTCTCTCTACTTCTCTCTCTTTCAAGCCCTCCCTCAGCTCTCTCTGTCTTTCACTCTCTGCCTCTTCTCTCTCTCATTATTCCTCACCTTCTCTCACACATTCTTCCTCTCTCTTCCTCCCTCTTTCACTCCCTTCCTTCCTCTCCCTTCCTTCCTCTCCCTTCCTTCCTCTCCCTTTTCTCTCCATATATCTCACTCTCTTTACCTTACTCTTCTTCTCACTCTCCAACTTTATTTATATATGCCTCTCACACTAGCTCTCCCGCTCTTGCTCTTCATCTGTCACTTGTCTCGCGCTTTCTTATTTTCTCAGATCCCTTTTATTTCTTCTTTACTCTTGCACTTTCATTGCTTTTTCATTGTTTCTAGCTTTATTTCTTTCTCCCTCTCCCACCCCCTTTCCCTCTCTTCCTCTCTCTGCCACACTCTCTCCCTTTCTCAAATTCTCCCTCTTTCTCTCAATCCCCATTACTCTCCATGAGGTCCTCCCTCTTTTTATTTCAACCTCATAACTTCACTCGCCTTTTCTCTCTCTCAATCTCTTTATTTCCCTTCCTTACTCCCTTTTGTCTCATCCCTTGCTCTACATTTCCTTCTTGCTTTTTTTTCATCGCTCTCTCCTCTTCTCTTTCTCATATCTGTCTCTCACTCCCGCTCCCACACTCTCTCCTTACTCTCCCTCCCACTCTCTCTCTCTCTCTCTTCCTCTCTAGACCTATCTCATAAGCTATATGTGTGTGTGTGTGTGTGTGTGTGTATATATATATATATATATATATATATATGGCTTCCTTTGATTTTGCTCTGCTAGGGTTCCGACCATGACCCTGTCGGCGGCTGTCTTCCTGGGAGCTTTTCTAGTGGGAGGTAAGGTGGGGTGGTTTTAACTTTGGCTTTGTACTTGCTTTTGATGGCCTTACTGTGTTTCTGGCCTTTCCGGGGCTGCTTCTTTTTTAAATTCTACTGTTCCATTGCTTCCTTGTCCTTTGCTCCTTCTGTTGCTCCTGGTTTGGCCTTGTTCTGGTCTCTCTGTCTCTACCTTGCACTGACTTTCTCCTGTTGGTGGTTTGGGATTTTCTGCCTGGCCTCTTGGTTTTGTTTTTCGGCTCCATGGCCTGTCCCATTGATTTGGATACTAATCTTTCTTGGGCTAAAGTTACCTATGCTGGTGTGGTTAGGAATGCCCCCTCTATTTCTGATCCCTCAAAGCTAATCTTCCCACAAAAGTTACATGATGCTGCAGCTGGTAAAGCATCCTTGCCCCTTCATCAGACCACTTGAAGTCAAGGATGGCTGCCCTGCAGTTATTTTTACTGACAAGGAATTGGAAGCACTTGATGAGGAAGTCAAACTCACCCTCATTGGGAAAATTGTGTTGGGTCACCCTAAAATGGAGCTAGTGAGAAAATGCTTTGAATCCCTCAATTTTAAAGGCAGCTGGAAGATAGGTCTTTTGGATGGAAGACACTTGCTCATTAACTTCTCTAATGGGGAAGACTATGCTTTATTATTTGAAAAACAAGTTGTTAGCATTGCTGGAGTTGAAATGAAGATTATCAAGTGGACCTCAAATTTTGATCCAAGTAAAGATTCTCCTATAGTGCCTATTTGGTTCAAACTCCCCAACCTTCCATATAGATACTTTAACCAAACAGCTCTATTTCAAATTGGAAGATCCCTTGGCACACCTTTAAGATTGGATGCTGAAACTATTGATAAGGCAAAGCCAGAATCTGCTAGAATTCAAGTAAAAAGGGATATTTCCCTACCTGAGATAAAAAGGATTTGGATTAGGTCAGCTAGTGAAGGGCACTGGCAGGAGATTATCATTGCAGCAAAAGCCCCACTTCTGCTCTCACTGCAAAATGTTTGGTCACACTAATGAAAGATGTTATAGGCTCCACCCCCTCACAGAAGAACAGTTAATTTGGCTAATAAAACTCCCTCTCCTCCAGCAGGTACTGATATTATTAACACTGAATCTGTGGCACCTCCAGCAGGGAAGGATAAGGAAGTCTCTCAGGCAGTCTCCCCCCATAACAGAAGATCAAAACCCATGTCTCAGACTAGCCCCTACTGTCCTGATAATACTGCCATACCATTGAAAATTGCTGCACCTATTGCTGTGAGGGAGATGGCTGATCCTCCTGTTGTCAGCCCACCCCTTCATTCAGTCCACCCAATTTTGTTGGAACAGTCACCTAGCAGATCCCTCTTACTGGAGTCCCCTGGGTCCAATGGTGACTGGTGTAGAAGAGAAGTAGAGGAAAACAGAATTGTGACAACTACTCAACCTACTAACCCCTCACCAGTGGCTCTCCCTCCCAATGTTATTAATGATATGCAGATTGGTATTGAGGATAAATGGGAAACACAACTTTCAAAGAAGAAAAAGAAATTAAGCACTGAATTACAGAAATTGGGGTCTTCTCTATCTGAGGGGGAATTGGCAGACTCTACAAGAAGAAGATCTAGATCTAGAACTAGATCTCAGTCATCCAACTCTCGCCCCCATCTCAATGATTAACATGCTATGCTGGAATATTAGGGGCACTGGTAATCCTTTGTCCCTGAAAGAATTTTCTACCTTATTAAGAAACATAAGTTATGGTGTTTGCCATTTTTGAACCTTTGGTGCATAAGCACTCTTGCAAACTCCTCAATAAATTCCATGGTTTTAACCACTTTACCAACTGCAGCAACAAGATTTGGGTCTTCTGTAGAAAGGAAATCACTTGGTCTCTTCTTCTTGATCATCAACAATTCCTCCACTCCTCTTTCCAAATTAATGGCCATCAAGGTTTCATCACATTTGTCTATGCAGGTTGCAGCAATATGGATAGATCTGCTTTGTGGGATCAGCTCATCAACATTGGCTCCAATCTCAATCACCCCTGGCTTGTGGGGGGGGATTTTAACTGCATTGGATCACCTGGGGAAAAATTGGGAGGAAGGGCCCCAAATTTGACTAAGATGTCTAACTTCATTGAAAATATACAAGATGCACATCTATTTGACATTGGCTATAGTGGTCCAAAGTATACTTGGAGAAGAGGAACTATATGGGAGAGATTGGACAGAATCCTAGTGAACCACCAATGGCTCTCCACCTGGCTCCTTACTTATGTCACCCACTTAAGCTTTGCTGAATCTGACCATAGACCCCTTTTGATTACCATTACCTCCCCTAACTAGACCAGCTCCCCTCCTCCTTTTAGATATCTGAATGTTTGGTCCTCCCAAGCTGATTTCAATTGCATTGTCCAGAAGCATTGGTGTAATATTGTTCACTCTACTCCTCTCATCAAACTTAGCTATCTCCAGATTAAACTCAGTAAGGCCCTCAGATACTGGAGCTGGAACTCCTTTGGTGACATTCACCAGGCTGTTAATACTGCTGAGAATGCTCTCACCCACCTGGAAACCCAGTTTCAGGCTGGTTTTGCTACTGAAAACCAACTGTTTGATGCCCAAGCTAAACTTATGGTTGCCATTGCTAATCAGGAAGCTGTTCTGAAACAAAAAGCTGCTCTTGCCCATTTTGTTGATGGAGACAGAAATTCTAAATTTTACCATGCACAAATTAACTACAGAAGGAAGTGTAACAATATTCACAGTATCAAATCTGAAGATGGTCGACTGTTATCTAATCTCCCTGACATTGCAGCTGATGCAGTTCAATACTTTAAGCAGCTCCTTACCCAACAGACTGGTCTCAGGACAACTATTGATAAATCCCTCTTCCAAGCTGATATTATATTCACTTCCAGTCTTGATCTGGCTAATACCTCTTCAGCTAAGGAAATCTGGAATGCTCTTAATTCTGTGGATAGCTCTAAGACAGCTGGGCCTAATGGCTACACAGCTGACTTCTATAAGAAGTCCTGAGATTGGATTCAGAATGATGTGGTGGTATCCATTCAAAGTTTCTTTATGGCTCATCCCCTCCCCAGCTATTTCAGTGCATCAAATTATGTGTTAGTGCCCAAAACCTCTACTACTCAGAACTGGAACCACTATAGGCCTATTTGTTTGACAACTGTGATTAGTAAGACCATCAGTAAGATTATTGTGGGCAGGTTGCAACCTCACCTGGACAAGTTAATCAGTCCAAACCAGTCAGCCTTTGTCAAGGGGAGATCTATTAGTGACAATGTCCTATTGGCTCAGGAACTACTCCTTGATCTTGATAAGAGCCAAAGGGGGGGTAACCTCATTTACAAGCTTGACATCCAAAAGGCTTATGATACCATCGATTGGGATTTCATCATGGAAGTCCTTGTCGTCAGAGGTTTCAAGAGCCATTTCTGCAATCTTATTAGGAGATGGTTGGAAACAAATGAGCATTCCATCTTAATTAATGGTCAAGCTTGGGGGAGATTCAAAGCAACTAGGGGCCTTCAGCAAGGAGACCCATTATCCCCCACTATTTTCATCCTGTCATTAGACTACTTTTCAAGATTGGTGGATAGAGAGCTCCTTCCTCAAAACCTTTCCAGGTACCACCATAGATCTAACATTGCTATCTCACATTTAATGTATGCAGATGATATTATGCTTCTATCAACTGCCCACAAAAATGCTGTCAAAAAGATTAAGTGGTGCTTGGAGACTTTTCAACAGCAGGCTGGTATGGTTTTCAACAAAGAGAAATGTCAACTAATATTTTCTAAGCATAGTCCTGCCTCCACCAGACATTGGATTACTGAGCACACTGGTTTTTCCAGTTTAACTCCTCCAATTAAATACCTGGGAGCTTATCTTACTGTGGGTAGGGCAAAACAAATACAATTTGATGAATGCTTGGGTAAGATAAAATCCCAACTCAATTGCTGGTCCAATTCCTTCCTGTCCAATGGTGGCAGAATCACCCTCCTAAAAAGCATTCTCACCTCTTTCCCATCTTACCTACTTCAACTGACACCATTGAAGAAGAGTACTCATCTGCAACTGGAAAGAACATTCAATAGATTCTTATGGTCAGGACAAAGGCACCAGCTACATTGGACATCTTAGCTTAAAACTGCTAAACCCCTCCTAGCTGGTGGGCTAGGCTTTAGGGGTCTCCTCCACCTGCAGCATGTAAACTTCATTAAGCTATGGATCCATTTTAGAGCACAGACCTCCTTATGGGCCAAATTTCTGAAAGGCAAGTACTGCAAGCATGTCCACCCCTCCCTTGTCGTCGAAGACGCTGGGGACTCCAAGATTTGGGTCAAAATGCCGAAAGCTAGACGGAGAAGCCGAAGCTAAATTTATTTGGGATCTGGGGAAAGGGGAGATCAATTTCTGGTTGGACAACTGGTGTCCAAAAGATTGGTCAATCCCTAGAAATGAAAATATTGATCTCTCTCAATATGTTGCTGAGAGTTGGGATGGTGCTACTTGGTCCATCCCACATCTTAGAGCTATCCTGCGGGACCGATCAGACACGACAAGTTGCAACGGTTCCTATACATTGGGGAAACCCGACGGTATCACTGCTGGGGTCTCCAAATATCAAAGCCTTACTAAATACCTGTATAGCTCCTCCTTTCGGTGGCTCTATCGTCAAGTGGGGGAAGTCTGTATGGAGTAAATACCTCTCCCCTTCCATGTCCTTCCTTTGCTGGAGAGCCCTTCACAACATTATCCCCACAGATGATATCCTTAAATTAAAAGGCTTGAGAGGTCCTTCCATCTGTGTTCTTTGTCATCAACAAGAAGAATCTATCCCCCATTTGTTCTTCCAGTGCAAATTCTCCCAGGATGTCTGGAATGAATTAAAATCCCAGCTAAGTAATAATAGCATTAACCTTCAATGGGAGTTATTCCATCATCATTGGTGCTATGGGGAAATCCCTAAGGTCAATACCATCCATTTCATTGCCCTCTGGTTCATATGGATGGCTAGGAACCAGGCCAAATTTGAAGACCTTACTGCTGTTGCCCCCTCTGTGGCCAGAAATTGCAAGTCCTACATAAGCAAACTCATTGTTCATAAGGGGTTCCCTCAAATTCTTCAAGCGGCCTCCCTCATTATCCCCTCTAGCCCTCGCTTGTCTCCTTTCAGGTAAAAATTGTTAGATGGCAGGCTCCCCTTTGCAATTACATCAAGATAAATACTGATGGTAGTTTCTCCAATGATGGTGCTGGTGTGGGGGGCATCTTTAGGAATCATCTGGGCAATTGTCTCCTTTATTTCCTTGCCCCAGTTTCTGCCAAAGATGCCTTTGAATCAGAACTGATTGCTGTCCTTTGGGTACTTCAGCTTGCTCAGATTGCTGGATGGCAAAACATTTGGATAGAGGTGGATTCTCAAGATCTGATTAATAGCATTGACCATATCCATCATTTACAGTGGCACCACAAATACTGGATGCAACACATTCTTGCCCTCAGAACCCCTCACACTCAGTTCTCTTCTAACTTCAGGGAGGGTAAAAAACCTGCCCATTGGCTTGCCCGAGAGGGTGCTATTTCCCCCAAAGCTGAGGTTTCCAACCTTCCATCCAATGAGCTAAATTTCTTAATTGCTGGAGACAAGCTGAGTTCCCCCCATTTCAGAATTGAATATAAATTTCCCCTCTGAGCCTTTTATGTTCCCTGGTGTTTTGACCTTGGAATGCCTCTGAAGTTCTTTGCTGCTATCTCTTTGGTTCACCTGCTGGACATCTGCAGTGTTACTACTGGGCCCTTATATCAAAGCTATTTACCTCAAGGATGCAAGCTTATTTTCTCTCTTTTCTGGGAGGGAATCAACATGCTGATCACTTGGCGTTGTGGGGGCCCTCTTGCTGCAAGCTTATTTTCCAGATTTTGACTATTTTGGTGAGTGGGAGGGGCTTCGCAATTTTTCTGTTTTCTTATCTCATGGTAGGGGCTGCCACTAGGCTTTTGTTAGTATGGGGGCCTTTCTACCACTTTTTGTAAATCTTTTCATACTCAACATGTAGGGGCTTCTTACGCCCTTTCCTTTAATATATATATATATATATATATATATATATATATATATATATATATATATATATATATATATATATATTGTGTTTGATCCACAAAAATAATCTTATGCATAACTGGGATCATTTTAGACCCATTTCCCTGACTTCCGTAATCGGAAAGGCAATCAGCAAAATAATTGTGGGCAGACTTCAACCTCATCTTGATAGGTTAATCTGCATGAATCAATCAGCTTTTGTTAAGGGCAGATCAATCACTGATAATGTGTTACTTACCCAGGAATTACTGCTTGATTTGGATAAAGTTCATAGGGGAGGTAATCTCATTTACAAATTGGATATTCAAAAAGCCTATGACACCATTAGTTGGGAGTTTATTGATGATGTATTGACTGCTAGAGGTTTCCAGCAACAGCTCTGCAATCTCATTTCTAGGTGGCTCCACTCAAATGAACACTCTATTTTAATTAATGGGAATGCCAGAGGCAACTTCCATGCCACCAGAGGCTTAAAGCGGGAGACCCACTATCTTCTATCATCTTCATCTTAGCTGCTGATTACTTCTCAAGGATGATTGATCAGACCATTCTGAACAAAAGCTTTGCCAGGTACCATCATAAATCAAATATTGCTATTTCTCACCTCCTCTATGCAGATGATATCATGGTATTCTCTAGTGCTCACAAAACTGCTGTGAAAAAGTTAAAACACTGCTTAGACTCCTTCCAACAACAATCTGGAATGATTTTCAATCCTGAGAAGTGTCAATTGGTATTCTCCAAGTTGACACCTATTCAGGTCAAGCAAAGGATTCTGGATTACACTGTATTCAAATGCAGTACCCCTCCTTTTAAATATCTGGGTGTCTTTCTCACTATGGGTAGAACCAAACAAATCCACTTTGAGGAGATTCTCACCAAAGTTAGTTCTCAATTGAGCTGTTGGACTAATTCATTCTTATCTAATGGAGGTAGAATCACACTCCTTAAGAGTATCCTCACAACCTTCCCCTCTTATCTTCTTCAAATGATTTCTATGAAGAAAAGCACCCAATTGCAGTTGGAAAGGGCTTTTAACAGATTTTTATGGGCTGGTCAGAGAACCCAAAAGCATTGGACTTCTTGGCAAAAGGTCACAAAACCAGTGTCTGCTGGAGGCCTTGGCTTCAAAAGTTTTCCTCAAATTCAGCATGTCAACATGTGCAAATTATGGATTAATTTCAGAGCCCAAACCTCACTGTGGGCTAAATATATGATGGGTAAATACTGCAGGTACTCCCATCCTACTCAAGTGGTCAGAAAGGTAGGTGACTCCAGAATATGGGTCAATTTACTCAAGGTGAGAAATTCTGCTGAAAACCTTTTTATCTGGGATATGGGGAGAGGTGAAGTGAATTTTTGGCTGGATAACTGGTGTCCCAAGGACTAGCTAATTGCAAGGGACAATATTACTGATTCATCTACTAAGGTTTGTGAGTTCTGGGATGGGTGCAACTGGTCCCTTCCCCAGCTTAAAGCCATTTTACAGGATCACTCAGCTAGGCAGATTTCTTCTATCAAATTTGATCGAAATGTTCCTGATAAAGTTAGTTGGAGTAACCACCACACTCATAATATAACTAAAACTATCTACAGGAGTCTTTTCAACTGGCCCTCAGTTTCCTAGGGAAACTCCATATGGAATAAATTTTTGTCCCCTTCCATGTCTTTTTTGTGCTGGAGAACCTTCCATGGCCTCATCCCCACTGATGATATACTTAAACTGAAAGGCCTTAGGGGGCTTCTAAATGTGTGCTCTGCCACCACCAAGAAGAATCCATCTCTCAACTTTATTTCAATTGTTCCTTTTCCAAATTTGTATGGCTGCAACTAACCAATGGCTGGAAGAACCAAACTTATAGATGGGAAGACTTTCATAAACATTGGATGAATAGGGGAAATCAGAGAATTCATACTCTACACTGCATTGTTATTTGGTTTCTGTGGATGGCCAGAAACAGTGCCAAGTTTGATGGGATCTCTGCCACTGTGGACAAAGTAGCCAAAAACTGTAAAACATATCCACACAAAATTATTAAACACAAGGGTTTCACCAATCTGCTGCAAATTGAGCTCCCACCTGCTGTTGGTACAAAAGTTAAATTGGTTAGTTGGAACCCCCCTACTAACCCAACCATTAAAATTAATACAGATGGCAGTTTCTCTAAGGAAAATGCAGGAGTGGGGGGAATTTTCAGAAACTCTCATGGTAACTGCCTTCTTTTCTTCTATGCAAGCTAGAGATGCACTTGATGCTGAATTTATTCTTTGTGGAGTATACTTTGCATATTGCCAAAATTGCCAACTGGTCGAATCTTTGGCTAGAAGTCGATTCCACTGTTCTCCTTAACACTCTACAGCAAGATCAGTCTATAACTTGGATGCAAGACTATTGGAGAAAACAAATAAACCAGGCTAAACCCCCTCAATTTACCATTTCTTCAATTCTCAGGGAGGGTAATAAAGTGGCGAATTGGTTAGCAGTTATGGGGGCAAGAACCCAACAGGTGTTAGTTTCTACAACCCCCCCCCATTGATCTCAAAATTTTAATTAATGGAGACAAGCTACAACTCCCACATCGTAGAGTGGAGACAATCCCATTTTTCTAAGATTTTGGTGGTTCCTTTTATCCTGAAGGGAATGTCCCTATGGTTTTTCTTTTTGGTTTGGATTTTGGTGTCTGTGGGGTTTCACCCAACCACTTTTAAACTTACTTTATATATATACATATTTATATATGTATATATATATATATACACACACACACACAACCTTGGCTTTCTTGTTTTGTGGTCTTTTGGGAGTGGTCTCCATTAGGTTTTTGATGTTAGTTGGAGCCTTTCCAGTTATGATTTTGTACTCTCCTTTTGTTATTAACATGAAGGAGCCCACTGTTGCTCCTTTATATATATATATATATATATATATATATATATATATATATATATATATATATATATATATATATATATATATATATATATATATTCTTTCCCTCTCTGAAAATATCTCTTAGTCTCCCCATTAAATTTTCTCTCTCTCACTCACTTTTTATCTTCCTTTCCTCTTTCTCTGTTGCTTCCATTCTCGTTTTTTTCTCTCTTCCCTCACTTTCTTTTCTCTCTCTATTTATCTATTGCTCCTTTCCATCTTTCTTGCTCCCAGTCTCTCTCTCAATTTCACTCACTTTACTACCTCTCCCTCTCTTTCTAACTCTCTATTCTCTCTCTTGTGATCACTCTTACTATGTCCTCTATTAGTCTCTCTTCCCCTCTCCTCTCACTCCTCCCCGTCTATCCCCTACCGCCTGTCAGTCGTCCTTCCCTCTCGTTCAATCACTCTCCCTCCCTCCCCTCTTTATTCTCACCCTTCCGCTATCTCTCACTCATTCTCCTATTATCCCTCCCTTTTTTGCTCTAGGTCACTATTTCTTGCTCTATCTTCCTTCACACTTTCTTCACTCTCTACTTTTCTAACTCTCACTACCTCTATTACTCCCTCTCTTCAATCTCTGTCACTCCCTCCCTCTCTATTTTTCACTCTTTATTCCAATCATTCATTTACTCACTTTGATTACTCTCTTTTCCATTACACTCAATCACACACACACACACACCCTTTCTCTTTATCTTACTCTCTCTCTCACTCACTCACTATCTCTTCAATGCACCGTTCATCTCTATAACACTCACTCTTAATTGATCTCTCTCTTTTCTCATTCTTTGTTCCTTCTCTCTCCTTATCTCTATTTTTTGCTCTCTTTTCTCTCTCTTTCCTTTCACTCTTTCCCTCCATAAATCCCCCACACTCTCTCCCTCTCTCACTCACATTCCTCCTTCAGCTTTATGTTTCTCTCTCACCTCTCATTTTCACACATTCTCTCCCTCACTCTCTCTCACTCTCTCCGTCTCCCTTTTGATCTCTCTTCATGCCTCTCTTTCACTCATTCTCTTTCTCCCCTTCCCTCTCTCCCTCCACATAGCATTTCTCGCTCACTTTTCTTTCTATTTCTATCTTTTTCTTTGTATCAATTCCTCCTTCGCTCCCTTTCTATCTATTTATCACAGTTTGTTCCCTCTTTATTTATTTTTTATTTTTAACATTCTTCTAACTTTTTCTCTTATGTTTCCCTCTCACCTCTCTTCCTCAGTACACACGTACATACTCTCTCTTTGTTCAATATTTCTCTCCCAATCCCTCACATGGATTCTCTCTTTCCCGCTCTCCAACTTTAATCTCTCTCAATCCCTCTCTCCTCTCTCTCATTATTTCTCACATTCTCTCAACCTTCTCTCTCTCCCTCCCCTCAATGTCTCTTCTATCTCTAACTCTAGTTTCCTTATTCTTGTTCTCACTCTCTCCCTCTCTATCTATATGTCTCTATTGATCCCTCCCTCACTCTCTCATTCATTTTCATGCTCTCTATCTCACTCTTCTCTCCCTCCCTCCCTTCGCACCCTCCTGATATCTTTTTTTCTCTCTTGTCACTCTCACTCTCTCCCTCTATAATTCATACTTCCTCACTCGTGCCCTCTCTACATCTTCCTCTTGTAGCTCGCTCTTCTCTCTCCTTCTCAAACACTCTCTCTCAATCTTTCTCTCTCTCACCCTCTTTAGCTCCATTTCCTGCTCTCTATCTAACTCTCTCTTACTATCATGTTCTTTTACGCTCATTCTCTCCTATCTCTCCCTCGCTCCATCTTTCTCTCTTCATTATCTTTCCTCGTCTCTCATTTTCTCTCTCCCTCTCTCTTTTTATATCTTATATGCTCTTTTACACTCTACTTTGTTGTTTTCTTTTCACTCTTTCCTCTTACTCTTTCACTCATTCTATCCTCCTCTCTCTCTCTTCCCCTCTCTTGTTTCCATCCCTCGCTCTTTCTTTCTCTCTCTTCTCTCCCTCCCGCTCCCTCGATATCTACCTCTCTTGCTCCCACTCTCACTCCATGCTCCTATTCTTCCACTCTCTTTACCCCTCACTCACTAATCTTACTCAGTCTTTCCTCAGCTTCTCTTCTCACTTTTCTCCCATTCACTTTCTCATAGACCCTCTCACTTCCTCCTTCCGTCTCTCTTTCTCCCTCACTAACTCCGTCTCTCTCTTTCTATTCAATATCTCTTTATTCCTCTCTCACTGACTCTTCTATCTCTGAAATTTGGCCCTCGCAATATCCCTCACCACCTCTCTCTTGCTCTCCTTCCCTCTTTCAATCCCTTAATCCCTCTCTCTCTCCAACACTCGTCTCTTATTTTCTTGTTCCCTCTCTCGCTCGCTAATCTCTCCCTTTCTCATGCTCTCTATTCCATCACAGTCTCAACTCTTTATTTGTCTTTCACACTCTCTCCCTTTCATGCTCCCTCATTCTCTCTACTCAGTTTCACTCTCATTCTTACTCCCTCTCTCCCTCACCCTTTCTCGCTTTATGTTCACTCTCTCACACACTCCAACTTATTTCTTTCTCTTCTTTCTCACCTCATAAATTTTCTCTCCCTTTCTCCCTCTGTCTTTTGCTTCCTTCCCTCCCACTCTCACTCTCTCCATCACTCACTTTGACACACTATGGCTCTCCCTCTCTCACATTCTTCTGGTTCATTCCAGCTCTCAAATCACATTCTCAACCCCTCTCTCCCTCTTGCTCACTCTCTCTTTATCTTCCCTCACTCTCTCTTCTCTCTCACTCGTCTTCAATCTCTGTTACTCCTACTCTTCAATATCTCTCACTCCCCCTTCTTTCTCCCTCTTTCTCACTCTCTCCCTCTCTCGTTATTTTCTCTCTCTACGACTTATCATTTCTCTTTCTCTTTTAACTCTCACACACTCTCTCTTGCTCTCTTTTATCACTCCCTCCTATCTCTTTACTCACTCTTTCTCTCCAACTATCGCCCAGTCTCTTCCTCCCTCCCTCTTTCTCCCTCCCCCCTTTTGTCTCTCTATCTCCCTTCCCCCTCTATCTCTCTCTATATCCTTCTCTATATCTCTCTCTATACCTCTCACTTCTAAACTTTTGTTCTATCTTCTCTGAGTCTCTCTTCTCTTTCTATTTTGTCTCATTCTCTCAACCTTTCACCCTCTAGCTCTCCCTTCAATCCTTATCACTCCCTCCCTCTATCTCTCTATTTCTAGTTCACTTCCCCTCTTGCTCACTCTCTCATTCTTTATTTCATCTCTCTTTTTCATTTACTTGCTCTCTCTCACACTCCCTCTGTCCTCTCTCTTACTCTTTCATCTATCACCCTCTCTTCTCTCTCTCTCTCACTCTCACACCCTCACTCACTCTCCTTCAATTTTTCTCACATCTTTCTCTCTCCCCTCAAATCCATTTCATCATTTCATAGTTTCTCTCATACATCTTTAATTCCTCTCTATCCCTCCCTCTTTCTACCTCACTCCCTTTCTCAAAACTCTCTCCTCTTGAATGGGAGGGATCGAGAGGAAAGAGAGATGTATGAGGGAAAATAAGAAATAATGAGATGAATTTAAGGGGAGAGAGCAAGATGTCAGAAAAATTGTGAGTGAGGGAGTGAGAGCAAGAGAGAGAAAGAGTGAGTAAAGAGAGAGAAGAGATGGAGGGAGGAGGAGGAAGGAGAGAAAGGGCAAGAGGAGAGAGAGAATCAAGATAAAAAGAGTTTGGAGAGAGAGGGAGTGAGGGAGAGAGAGTGAATTTGAAAGAGAGGGAGGGAACAAGAAGGGGAGAGAGAGCGAGAGTGTGTGTCAAAGAGTGAGCAAGAGAGAGGAAGAGATAGAGGTTGTGTGTGAAAGAAAGGGGTGGGAAAGAGAAAGGGAGGGTATGAAAGAGGGAGAGAGGGAGGAAAAAAGAGGGAGAATGTAAGAGAATATGAGAAATAGTGAGACAGAGATGAGGAGGTAGAGAAAAAAGACCAAGATAGAGAGATAAGTGCAAGAAAAATAGGAGATAGAGAAAAATAGTAATAAAAAATGGAGGAAAGAGAGAGTGTGGGAAGAGCAAGAAAGGGAGCTCAAGAGATTGAGAGGGAGAAAGTAAGAGAAGATATGAGGTTGAGAGAAAGGGATGTAGGAAATAATGGAGTGAAAGATAAAAAGGGAGAGATAGAGAAAAAAAGGGAAGTACTTGGAGAGATGTTGGGGATAGAGTGGGAGGGAGGCATGGAGAGAGAGGGGGTGGGAGGGAGAAATAATGGGGGGAGATAGAGCTCAAGTCTGAGAGATAGGGAGAGAAGAGCAACAAAATATAAACTTGGTGAGAGCAGGAAAGAGAGATCAAGTGATAGAGAGAGAGAGAGAGAGAAAGAGAAAAAAGTGAGAAAGCCAGTGAGAGGAAGAGTTGTGAGAGAGAGAGAGTTAAAATGGAGAGAAAGAGATAGTGAGAGAAAAGAGGAGGAAGAGAATGAATGAGAGGTAATGAGAGAGATGGGAAGGTGGGTAGGAAAAGTAAGAATAAGACAAGAAAGGGTTAGGGAGAGGGACAGAGGAATGGAAAGCGAATGAGTGAGATAGATCGAGAGAGAGAGATTGAGAGAGAGGAGGGGTATGCAGATGTTGAGGGCGAGAGTGAGAGAGTGTGTGAAAGAGAGAGGGGAGAGAGAAAGAAGGAGACATATGGGGGAAAGAGAAAAGTGAGAAAGGGAGAGAAAGAGTTGGGGATATATGGAGAGGAAGGGTGAAAGGAATGAGAGTGAAGAGACAAAAATAGAAGACAGATTAGGAGAGAGAGAAAGGATAGAGAATGAGAAGGATAGAGGGATACGTTAAGAGTGAGAGTGATATAGAGATGAAAAGAGGGACTGAGAGAGAATGTGCGAGAGAAGGACTAGGAGAGAAAGAACAAGAGAAGGACTAGGAGAGAAAGCAAGAGCGAGTGTGTGTGAGTGAGAGTAATAAAAGAGGGAACAATAGGAGATAGAGCAAGAACAATAGAGAATAAATGGTCAAAATAGAGAGAGGACGGAGTGAGATAAATTGAAGAGAGAGGGAACAAAAGAGGAAGAGAGATGGAGAGGGTAATAGAGAGAGAAGAGAGCATGAAGGAAGATAGAGAAAGAGAGAGTGATAGGAGAAAAGAGGGAGAGAGAATAAGATAATGAGAGAGGGAGATAGAGTGAGCAAGTGAAGTGGGAGGAGGGGATGAGAGGGAGGGAGAAAGGAAGGGAAGGAGGGTAAGTGATTGGAAGAAAGAGGGAGCGTGGGATGCAAGAGAGTGTGTTTGGGGGATAGAGGAGGAGAAAGAGTGAGAACAAAGAAGGAATATGTCGTAATAGAAGAGGGAATATGAGCGAGCAAGAGAGATTGAGAAAGAGAGGGAGAGAGTAGTAAAAGTGAGTGAAACTGAAGAGAAAGACAGGAAGGAAGAAAGAGAGAGAGCAATAGTAAAATCAGAAGAGCGAAGGAAGGAGAAAGAGAAAGAAAAAAAGAGAGACAGGGAAGGAAAGCAAATGAGAGAGTGAGAAAAAGAGGGAGGGAGAGTAAGAAATGGGGAGGGAGGTTGTGAAGAAGTGAAGGAGACAAAGGGAAAGAAGAGTTAGGGAGAAAAAGAAGAGAGATATATTAAGAGCGGGAGAGATATAAAAGAGATAAAGGGAGGGGAGAGAAATGAGAGAGAAAATAGTTAGAAGGCATTAAAGAGAGAACAAGAGAAGTTAGAGTGTGAGAAGAGAGCGAAAGAGAACAAGAGATAGTGAGAGAAGGAACTAGAAAGAATGACATGGAGAGAGATGGAGAGGGTGAGATAGATGGGAAGAGAGAGGGAAGAAGGGAGTGAGGGAGAGAGATGTTGAGAAAGTGTGAGTGACATATGAAAGAATGAGAGAAAGAGAGAATAAAAAAGAGAATGAGTGAGATGGAGCAAGAAATAAATAAAGAGTGGGGAGAGAGAGTGAGAGAGAGAAAAGAATAGTTGAGAAGAGAGATAGGTGGGAGGGAAGGAGGGAGGGAGGGAGAAAGAGAGAGAAGGAAGGAAAAAGAGAGAGAGTGAGAGAAGGTGGGGACAGAGAGAGAAAGTGAGAGAGCAAACAAGGGAGTGAGGAAGAGAGTGGAAGTGAGGGAGAGCAAGACAGAGTGAGAGAAAGAGAGAGAATGACGATATAGAGAGAAATAGAGAGGGAGAAATAGAGAGAAATAGAGAAAGATATAATAGAGAGTGTGAGAGAGACATGAGTGGTCAAAAAAAAGAAATGGAGAGATAGAATGAGGCTGTGAGAAAGATTGAAGAGAGAGAAGGAGCAAGAGAGGGAGAGAGTGTGGGAGAAATAGAGAGTTCTAGAAGATAGAGCAAGAGAAAGTGAGCGAGAAGGGGAGAGAGGGAGAGCAAAAGAATGGATAATAAAGAGTGTGAGAGGAGTTGTAAAGGGAGCGAGGGAGAGAGAAGGGGAGAGAAAGTGCAATATAGAGAGAAAGAGGAAAGTGTGAGTGAGGGAGGGAGGGAGGAGGATAGAGGAGGGAGAGTGGGAGGATGAACTGAGAGAAATAGTGAGAGAAGATGGAGTAGCAGTACAGAGAGTAGGTGATAGAGAGATAATAAAGAGTGAGAAAGATATAAGAAAGGAAGGGTGTGACCTAAATTGAAGAGAGGGAGGGAGCGACAACGTGAGAGTGAGTGAGAGAAATTGGGAGGGAAGAAATTGAGATAAAGAGGAAGATGAATATAGAGAGGCAGAGTGAGGGGGAGAGAGAGTGAGCGAGAGACAAGGACAGAGAAAGGAGGGTGAGAAAGAGAGGGAGTAAGAGTGAGAGTGAAATTTAATAGAGAGAAGGAGAGAGAAAGGGAGTGGGAAGAGAATTTAAGGAATTAGAGAGGAAGTGAGAAGGAGTGAACGAAAGCAAGAGCGAGACCAAGAAAGAATGTTTGTCAGCATAGTGGGTATGAAAAAGACAGAGAAGAGAGACCTACATAATACAAAGTAAGAGACAGACAATAAAGAGTGAGAGAGAGAGGGAGTGAGAGAGATTTATATGAAAGGGAGTGATGGAGGGAGGGAGAGAGAAATAGAGAGAGAATAGAGCGGGGGAAGATAGAGAAAGAGCGTGTGAGTGAGAGGGAGAGCGGGAGGGTGAAGGGGAGAATGAATGAGAGAGAGAAGGAAAGGTTGAGGCGAACTCCATGAGAGGGATAGATGGAGAGAAAGAGAGAGACCTTTTGTAAGAGAGAGGGGGAAGGAAGGAGAGAGAGAGCATGAGAGAAGGGGATAGAAGAAGAAAGAGTGAGAGGAGAGAGAGAAGTTTGATCAACAAAAGAAAGAGTATGAGAGAATAGAGAGTGAGAAAGAGAGAGAGGGAGGGAGTAAAAGTTAGAATGAAATAGAATAGAGAGAGGGAGCAAAAAAGAGGGAGAACGAAGAAAGAGTAAGGAAGGAGAGCAAAAGAGACAATGAGAGTGCGTTTGAGAGAGAGAGAACGAAAGAGGGAGTGTTTGTGTGTGAGTGAGTGTAATGGAAAAAAGGGTTATAGAAGTGAGAGCAAGAACTATGACGATTAAAGAGTGAAAAATAGAGAGAGGGAGGGAGTGAGAGAGATTGAAGGAGTGAGTGACAGAGGTAGAGAGAGTGAGAGAAGTAGGAAGAGAAGAAAGAATGAAAGAAGATAATGAAAGTGGGAGAGAGGGAAAGATGGATGGAGAGATAAAGGAAGAGATTATTTGTCTTTCTCTCTAGATCTCCTTCTCCCTCTCACACTTATTCTCTTTATCGGTCTCACTCTCTCACTCTATCTATCTCACTCCCTCAATCTTTCCCTCTCTAGGTCTCCCTTATGTAGCTCACTCTTCTCTCTCTATCTCACACACTCATACACTCTCTCCCTCTTTCTCTTTAAATCTCTTTCACTCTCTCACACTCATACACACCCTCTCTAGCTCTCCAACCTTTATATCTCCCAATCCCTCTCACTTCTTTCTCACTATTTCTCACAATCTCTCACACTTCTCTCGCTCTCTACCTCTCTACCTCCCTCTCTGAATCTTCTCTTTGTCTCACTTTCCATTTCTTACTCTTGATCCCTCCCTCACTCTCTCTTTCATTCTCTCACTCTATCTCTCTCTTCTATTCCTCCAACCCTTGCTCACACTCTCTCTCCCTTCCTACCCTCCTGTATCTTTCTTTCTCTCTTGTACCTCTCCCTCTTTCCCTTCTTTATATCCTCTTCTCTCCCTCACTCTCTTTTCCTCTTTTTCTCTGGATCTCCTTCACTCTCTCACTACAGTACTCTTTATCGCTCTCTCTCCCTCCCTCTATCATTCCTAATGCCTCATTCGTGCCATCTCTAGGTCTCCCTTGTGTAGCTCACTCTTCTCTCTTTATCTCATACACTCTTGCACTCTCTCAATCTCTCTTTATCTCTCTCCCTCACACCCTCTTTAGCTCCATTTCTTGCTCTCTATCTCACTCTCCATTAAAGATTTGCTTTTTCTCTCTCACTCTCTCCTCTCCCTCCCTCATTCCATCTCTATTATGCTCTCTCACTCTCTCTTTCTCACTCTCTATTCTCTTTTTCTATCTTATACTCTCTTTTACACTCTACATTGTTGCTCTCTCTTCTCTCTTTTCTATACTTTTCTATCTCTTAGTCTCCCACTCTCTCTCTCCTCTCTCTCTTGTTTCCATCCCTCCCTCTCTCATTTTATCACTTCTCTACATCCCTCCCTTTCCTTACCTTTAT
This sequence comes from Papilionanthe hookeriana x Papilionanthe teres, assembly GCA_022702705.1. Taxonomy (NCBI): domain Eukaryota; kingdom Viridiplantae; phylum Streptophyta; class Magnoliopsida; order Asparagales; family Orchidaceae; genus Papilionanthe; species Papilionanthe hookeriana x Papilionanthe teres. Next base: position 32,180 of record JAKZJZ010000222.1, read on the forward strand.
CCCTCTCTTTCTTGCTCCCTCCCTCACTCTATATTCTCCCGTTCTCCCTCACACACTCTTACTCGATCTTCCCTTAGTCCCTCTTCTCACTCCCTCTTCCTCTCTCTTTCCTGCTCACTCTCTTTAAACCCTCTCACTACCTCTTTTTTATCTCTCTTTCTCACTCACTCTCCTCCTCTCTCTCACTTTCAATTCCACCTGTATTTATCTCTCTCTCCCTCTCTATTATATTCTTTTGATGCTCTCCTTATCCCTCCCTGAGTCTCCCTCGCTCTCCCTCCCACTTTTAATCCCTTCATCCCTCTCTTTCTCCTGCTCTCCTTATCTCCCTCTCTGTTACTCCCTCTGTCGCTCACTCGCTCTTTCCCTCTCTCCCACTCACTCTTTGCTTACTCTCTTTTTTCCCCATTTTTCTCTCGCACTCTCTTCCTTTCTAGCTTCTCTTCCTCTCTCTGGGTTTCATTCTCACTCTTAATCCCTCGTTTTCTCTCTCTTTCTCACTCCATGTTCACTCTCTCCTATTGCTCTCTCTCCTCGCTCTCCTCTCAATCTTTCTCTCCCTCTCTCCCCAACTTTCATGTTTCATTCCCTACCTCCCTCTCTCTCCCTCTCTCGCTCTTATTTCTCTGTCTCATCCACTCTCCCCCTCTCTCCCTCTCACTCTCATCCAGTTCACCCCCTTTCTCTCCCAGTAAGCCTCATCCTCTACCCATCTCTCCATCTCTCTCACTCTATCTCTATTTCTTCCTTCACTCTCTCTTCCTCTCTCATTCCCACTCTCTTTCATTCCTCTGACCTCTTTGTCAACCTCTCTCATTCTTACTCTCTCCCTCTCCGCTCTTTTCTCTGTTTATGCTTTATCACTATTTCTTTCTCTATTTCTCTCTCTTTCTCTCTCACACACTCTCTATTGCTCTCTTTCATCACTCTCTTATCAATTTACTCACTCTTTCTCTCCAACCATCTACCGCTCTCTTCCTCCCTCCCACTCTCCCTCTTTCATTTATTCACTGTCTCTCTCTCCCCCTCTCGCCCTCCTTCTCTCTCCATATCTCACTATATCTCCCTCTCTGCCTTTCACTCACTATCATTTGCTCTATTTTCCCTGAATTTTCTTTCTCTCTCTACTATCTGCCTTACCCTCTCTCCCTCCCACTCTCTCTTCAATCCCTCCCTCCCAAACTCTCTCTTTGTTTCACTCCCTCCCTCCCAAACCCTCACTCTCTTGCTCCATCTATCATTATCTCTTGCATCCTTTCTCTTACCCTCCCTCCCAAACCCTCTCTCTCACTCTCTTCCCCAACTTTCTTTCTTCAGCTTCACTTTCACTCTTACTCCCTCACTTTATCTCATTCACAATCTCTACTCTCCCTTCCTCTTTCTATCGTTATCTCGCTTCACTCTCTATTCTCTCTTACCTTCTCCTTACTCTCTTACTCTCTCTTTTCTCTCTATTTCTTGGTCTCTTCTCCTTTTATTCAGTTTAAATCTCACTCTTTCTCCCTCTCTATCCCTTTCTCACTCTCTATTCTCTCTCACACTTCCTCTCTATCTTACTCGGATATGTTACTTTATTCTCCTCTCCTCCTCTTTCTCTGTCTATCTCATACTCTATCTCGCTCTCCCTTTCTCGCGTTCTCTTCCCCTCCCACTATCACTCACATTCTCTTCTCTCCCTCTGTCTATCTCTCTCACACACAAGACCTCTCTCTTCCTCTCCCTCTTTCCCTCCCCCGCTGTCCCTCTCTCCATCTCCCCATCACTCCCCTCCTCTCTCTCTCACTCATTCACTTTTTCGCCTTCCATCTCGCATACTTTTTCACACATTATTCTCTCACTCTTTCTTACTATATATTTTATTCCTCTCCCTTCTATGAATTTTTCTCTTCCTCTATCCTCCACTCCCTCTCTCATTCTCTCAATCTTTTTCTTACTCTCCCTCTCTTTCATTCTTGCGCTCTCTCTATGTGTCTGTTATGTCACTCTCTTCTCTCACTATGTCATTCACTCTTTCTCACTCCATCTCTCCATCCCTCTCTCACTCTATCTCTCTTTCCTCATGACTCACTATTTTCTCTCTATTTCTCACGCATTTTACTTACACTCTTTCCATTTTTCTCTATCTATCTTTATATCTATCTCTATCTCTCTTGTCCCTCTCTTCTTTCTCCCTTTAACTTTCTTTCCCACTTTGCCTCTATCTCCCTCTATCTACCTCTCATTCCATCTCTCTCTCCCTCCATCCCTCCTCTCTTTTTCTTTCTTGCTCTCTACCTCTACCTTTAACCATCTCACTCTCCACCTCCTGTTCTCATATTTTCCCTCACTTTCTCTTCTTAACATGCTCTCTCTTACACTCCCTCCCTTTATCTCTCTCTTTCTCTATACATATCTTCTCGCACTTTCTCTCCCTCTATCCACCACATCTCTCTACCCTCCTCCTTCTTTCTTTCACACTCTCGCTCTCTCCCTTGCTCCAGCTTTCTCTCACTCTCTATTCCACCTTCATTATTGCATTGTTGCTCAATCGCTCCCTCTCTCTCTCTTATGTCGCTGTTTCTTTTCTGTCATTACTCAACTCTTTCTCTCCTTCTATCTCTCTCTCTCTCCCTCCCTCCCTCCCTCCCTCCCTCCCTCTGTTTTTAACCTTCTCTCTTCTCACTCTTTCCTCCTAATCACTCTCTAATTATTTCTTATTTTTCTCTCACACTTCTCTCTCCCTCACACCCTTCCTCCCTCTTCCTCTCTCTCTATCTTCATATCTCTCACTCTCTATCTATTACTCATTCTTCTGCTTTCTTTCTTGCTCTCTTGCTCTTTCTTCCTTCACTCTCTCTTCTATCTCTATTTCTCTCTGACTCTCTCTTGTCTCTCCCTCCCTATCTCTCTTTAATTACACTCTCTCTTACTCACTCTCTTTTCTCTCTCTTTATCTTACTCTCTCTCCTCTCACTCTTTCGCTCTCTATCCTACACACACTCTCTCTCCTCTCTTACTTTCTTCCTCATCCATCGCCCTACCTCCCGCTTCTCTCTCACTCACTCTATCTTCCACTCTTTCAAAACTCTCTCTCCCTCTACCTCCCACTCTCCATTTCCATCTCTCTCTAGCTCTCTATTTCCTCTCTCTTTCCCGCTCTCTCTTTAAACCCTCTCAATACCTTCTTATTTCTCTCTTTCTCACTCACTTTCTCCCTCTCACTCTCTATTCCAACTCTTTTTAGAGGAACTAAAGAAGAGAGAGCAACAAAGGAGTATATAAAAGAGAGTATAACATATAAAAAGAGAATAGAGTGAGAGTAAGAGAGAGAGATTGAGAGAATATAATAGAGAAAGTGATAAAAACAGTGAGAGAGAAAAAATAAAATGGTAACAAAGAGTGATATAGAGAGTGAGAAATGGAGCTAACGAGGGTGAGAGAGAGAGTTGAGAGAGCGAGTGTGTGTAAGTGTGTGTGAGATGGAGAGAGAAGAGTGTGTTGCATAAGAGAGACCTAAGGAGTAAGAGTGAAAGTGAAGCTGAAGAAAGAAAGTGGTGGAATAGAGTTTAAGAAAAAGGGTGAAAGAGATAAAGATAGATGGAGCAAGAGAGAGAGTGTTTGGGAGGGAGGGAGTGAGACACAGAGAGAGGGAGAGAAAAAAGGAGAGAGAGAGAGGGCAAGAGAAAAAGAAAGAGGGAAGAAAGGGAGTAAGAATGAGAGTGAAATTGAAGAGAGGGAGCCAGGAAGGAGAGAGAGATAAAATGAGAGAAATAGAGAAAAAATAGAGTGCGAGGTAAGCGAGGGAATCGAGAGAAATAAGCAGAGGAGTGGAAGTAATAAACAAGAATAGAGAAGAGGGGAGAGAAATAGAAGAGATGGAGATTGAGGGAAGGTAGAGAGATAAAGTGATGGACATAAGGAGCTAAATAGTAAGTAAAGAGAGAAAAGAGAGCAAGAGAGAGCAATTGATCGAGAGAAAGAATCAAAAGAGAAAGTGAGAGCCATAGTGAGAAATGGAGAGAGTGATAAATAGAGATAGAAGGCAAAAGAAAAGAGAAGAAAATCTCTCTTTTCTTCTTGACCCCTCCCTTTTTCACTCCGTCCTTCCCTCTCTTTCTCCCTCCCTCCCTCCCTCGCATTTTGACTATCGTTCACCCTCATTCCATTTCTGTCTCACCCTCTCTCCTATCCCACTCGCTCACTCTTCAGTCCCTATCTTCACTCCCTCTCTTGCTCTCTCTCTCTCTCACTCTCTATTTCATCTCTCTATTATTTTCATACTCTCTTTTGTCCCCTCTATCTCTCTCTCTTGATCTTCTTCTATCACCCTCTATTCTCTCTCTTTACTTACACTCTCTATCTCTCTCACTCTCTCTCACTCTCCCTCCCTCGCACACTCTCTATTAGTTTCTCTTACATCTTGCTCTCTCCCCTCTTATCCATCTCATTATTTCTTATTTTCTCTCAGAGATCCTATATCCTCCTCCATCCCTCCCCCTTTCAATCCCCACTTCCCTCTCTTTATCTATTCCATACTCTCTCTATCATTAGCTCCCACTCCTTCCTATATCCCAACCTCTCTCTCATTCTTACTCTCCCTAGCTACCATTCTCACTCTTTCATACGTCCTCTCTTGCCTTCTTGATATTTCTTTTTCTCTGATCTTTCTCTTGCACCAACTCTCTCTTCCCTCTCTTTACTCATTATTTCTTTACCTCTGTCTCTCACTCTTCCTCCCTCACACACTCTCTCTTAATAGCTCTCGCACCTTGCTCTCTCCCGTCATATCCATCTCATTATTTCTTATTTTCTCTCACACATTTCTCTTTCCTCCTCGATCCCTCTCTCTTTCACTCCCTCCTTCCCTCTTTTTCTATTGCTCACCCTATCTAACTCCTCTATCTATATCCTCTCGCACTCACTCATTCACTCCCTCTCCCCTCTCATTTTTTCCATTGCTATGTCATTCCCTCTCTCTCACTCTCTTCTCTTACTTTCATCTTTCTCTATTTCTCTCTCTCCCTTTCACTCTCTGTCTCATTCCTTCTCTCTTATTCTCTCCCTACGCTACCCTCCCTCACTCTCTATATCTCAATATCTCTCCCTCTCGCTCTCTCTGCTTCTCCATCTCCCTCTCTTCTTTTCTCCTTCTCACTCATTTTCTTAGTCTCCCTTCCTATCTAAATATTGCTCACAAATTTTTACGCTCTTTTCCTCTCTCGCTCTACCTCGCTCTCTCTTTCCATCTTACCCTTTCTCCTGCACTCCATCCTCTCTCTCCATTGCTGCATGTTTCTCTCTTCTCTCTATATCCCCATCCCTATTATTTCTCTTCCTCGCTCTCTCTCCCTTTCTATCTCTCCCTCGCTCTCTCTTTCTTGCACTATGTTCCCTTTTTCTATCTTATGCCCTCTTCATTGTTACTCTCTCTTCTCTCTTTCATCTCACACTTTCTATCCTTTTGTCCCCCACTCTCTCTCTCCATCTCTATTGCTTCCATCCCTCCCACTCTCTCTTCTCTACCTCCTCTTCCTCCCTTACTTCCTCCCTCCCTCCTCTCCTTCCCTTCTCCCTCTCTATCTCCCTCTTAGTCTCCCTCTCTCTTGCTCTCTCTCTCGCCATTCTTCTATTCTCTCTATCTCTATACCTCATACTTACTCTTTCTTGCTCATTCTTCTCATAGCCCCCTTCTCTCTTTATTTTTTTCACTCTCTATCAATTTCTCTCTACTGCTCTCACTTTAACACATCTCACTCCCTCCCTTTATCTCTCTTTGTCACTCACTCCATCCATCTCTCTCTCACACCCTCAATTCCATCTCACTTTATCTCTCTACCTCTCTCTCACTCTCTCTTCTATCTCTCTCTCTTTTGTCCCTCACTACCTCTCTTTCTCTCTCTCCTCCACTTTCACTCCCTACATCCCTCTCTTTCTCCAATGTCCTTATCTCTCTGTTGCTCCTTATCTTGCTTGCTAACTCTCTCCCACTCATGCTCTCTCTTCCCTCACTCATTCTTTATTTCTCTTTGATGCTCTCTTCCTTTCTCGCTCCCTCTTTCTCTCTCTTCCATTCACTATCAATCTTACTCCCTCCTCCCACTCTCTTTCTTGATCCATGTTCACTCTCTCACTAACTCTATATTATGTTGTGCTCTCTTTTCTCTTTCCTTTCAGTCTTTTATCCCCACTCTCCCCCACTATTGGTTCCTTGCAGACCTTCCTCTGTCGCGCTCTCTCTCTCTCTCTCACGCACACACACTCTCCCTCTCTTCCTTTCACTCACTTTCTCTTCAACCCCCTCTCTTTCAAACTCTTGCTCTACCCCCTCTATCCCTCTAGCTCACTCTCTTTCTATATCTTCCCTCAATCTCTCTTCATTCATACTCCTTCTACCTCTCTCACTTCCCTATCTTCAATATCTAACACTCCTCTCTATCTCTCTTTCTCATTCTCTCCCTCTCTCACTCATTTCTCTATGTTTTATTACTTTTCTTTCTCTTTCCAACCAACCTCACTCTCTTCCTCTTTCATTTCTTTTCACTCTCTCTATCTCTCTCTCACCCTCCCTATATTTGCATATCTCCCTCTACATCTTACTATCTTTACCTCTCACTAACTATATTTTGCTCGATCTTCTTTGAGTCCCTCTTCTCTCTCATTCTCCTCTACCACTCTCTCTTCAACCCCTCTCACACCCTCACTATATCTCTCTCTTTCAAATTCACACACTCTCTCTTGCTCTTGTCTCTCACACCCTTTATTTCATCTCTCTTTATTGAGTGCTTGGTCTCTATCTGTCTATATCTTGCTAAATCTTCAATCGCTATTTCTTTCTTCTCTTTACTCACTCATTCTGTGCCTACTTCCCTCACCCTCATTCTCACTCTCCTTCCTTCCCTCTCTTTCTCAATTGCTCTCTCATTTCTTTCTCTCTCCCTCCCCTCATCTCCTCATTATTTCTTATTTTCTCTAGCACTTCTCTCTCCCACGCCAGTCTCTCCCTCTTTCACCTTCCCTCCCTCTCTTTTCTCCCCTCTTCTGTCTATCCTCTCTCTCTCTCCTCTTTCACTCACTCAGCCACTCTCTTTCCATCCCACTCGTTCTCTCTTTCCCTCTCTCTTGTGCTCTCTTCCCATAGTCTCCCTCTCCCTTGCTTTCTCTCTTTAATTTTACTCTCGCTTTGACTCCCTCCTTCCCTCTCTCTCTCTCTTACACTCATTATTCTCGCTCTCACTTAGTCTCCCGCCCCCTCCTCTCTCTATCCCTTATACACTTTCTCTCACACCCTCTTGGTCTCTGTCTCTCTATCACTCTCTCCCCCCTCATTATCTTGCTCTCCCTCTCTCTCCCTTACTCTTGCTCTATCTTCCCTCACTTGCACTTCTCTCTCAATTTCTCTCCCTACTTTCCTTTCACAAAACGTTTCTTTCTTAAATTTAACTCAATTCTTATTTGTCTCTCTCACTCTCGCTCTCCCTCTTGCACTCCATTCTATCTCCTTTTTTCACTCTCTCGATTTCTCACACTCTCTCTCTCACTTGCACTCTCTTTTGACACACTCTCTTCTTTCTTTGTTCACTTTTTCTCTTCATCTAACTCTCACTCTCTTTTCTGCTCTACCTCCTTTATGCCCCTATCTATCTTTCACAACCCTCTCTCTTCTCACTCTCTTTTCTGCTCTCCTTCTCTCTTCTCTCTCATTGTTTCTCACTTTCTATCACTTTTCTGTTTTCCTCCTCATCTCTCTCTCTCCCTCTCTCTCGCTCCCTCTCCATTAATCTCTCTCTTGCTTTCTCTTGTTCTTTCGCTCACTCACTCTCTCTCTCTCTTGTTCTCCCTCTATCTCTCTCTCAATCCCTATTTCACTCTCTTTTCTTTTATATATTTTTCTCTCAAGCTCTTTCTCTTGTTCACTCTTGCTCTCTTCCTAACTCCCACCGTTCTCGTCTTCTCTCTCTTTTTTACATCTTTTTATCTTAATCTCACTTTCCCTCTCTCTTCCTTCATATTTCTCTCTCTTTCTCTATCTTTCTCTCTTTTCCTCTCTTTCTTTCATTTTAATTGCTCTCCCCTCTCTCTTTCCCCCATCTCACTCTTTCTCTTTCTCTCTCCTCTCACTCTCTTTCCTACTCCAAGTCTCTCTCTCGCCTCTCCTTTGTTGCCCTCCTTTTTATCAATCTCTTTCTCTTAAGATCTCTTTGTCAATGTTCTCCCTTTCTTTCTTTCACTCTCTCTCTCTCAGACACTCTCGCATTCTCTTCTCCTTCCCTTCCTTATCCTCACCCTCTCTATCGATGTGTCTCTCTAACTCTCTTTATCTCACTCTTGTTCTCTCTCACACAGTATCTTCCTCTCTATCTCTCTAAATCACTCCCTCACTCCCTTATTTGCTCTCTCACTTTCTCTCTCTTCATCAATCACTTCTCTCACTCTCCCCTTTTCCCTTCCTCCTGTCTCTTTCTCCCTCCCTCCCTCCCTCGCACCCACCTATCTCTTCTCAACTCTTGTCTTCTCTCTCACTATCTCTCCCTCTATTGCTTTCTTGCTCCATATCACCCATTCACTCTTTCTTGCTCTCTCTCTCTCTCTCATTCTTTCATATGTCACTCACCCTTACACGACCTCTCTCTCCCTCCTTCCCTTCCACTCTCTCTCTTCCCATCTCTCTCACCCTCTCCATCTCTGTCCATCTCATTCTCTCTAGTTCCTTCTCTCACGCTCTCTCATTCTCTCTCGCTCCCTTCTCACTCTCTAACTTCTTTTGCTCTCTCTGTAATGAATTCGAACTATTTTCTCTCATTGTTGTCCCCTCCCTTTATCTCTTTTATATTTGTCCCACTCTTAATATTTCTCTTTTCTTTTTCTCCTTCTCTCTTCTTTCCCTTTGTCACCTTCACTCTTTGACAACCTCCCTCCAAACTTCTTACAAAGCCTCCCTCGTTTTCTCTCTCTCCCTTTCTTTCTTTCTCTTTCTCCTTCTTTCCCTCTCTCACAATTTCTCTTTGTTCTCACTCTTTTACTCCTTTATCTTCCACACACACACACTCTCTCTCTCTCTTTCGCATCCCACCTCCCTCTTCCTTCACAATCACTTACACTCCCTTCCTCCCTTTCTCCCTCCCTCTCATCCCCTCCATCTCAAACTTCACTTGCTCACTCAATCTCTCCCTCCCTCTCTCACACATTCTCTTATTCTCTCTCCCTCTTTTCCGCTATCACTCTCTCTTTCTCTATCTTCCTTCATACTCTTTTCTCTCTCTATTTCTCTCTTCATGACTCCTCCGCTCTTATTCCCTCTCTCTTCAATCGCTCTCACGCCTCCCTCTCTCTATTTGAGAAAGAGAGGTAAGTCGATCAGTCTGTGGTTTAGACCCTAGTTATCGGGTACTCCATGAAAAAAAGTTTCAACTGCCCTCATATTTTCTATTTGCCACAGTAGCAGATCTCAATTAAACCAATCATTCACACTTGAGTTTCAGAAACATTGTTCAATTGTTTCTCAACATTTAAAAACCAAACTAGCGCCTCCCTATATATCGGAATGTAGGGCAGAGGCCTTTTACGTCCCTTCCAGTAAAGAATTGGGGCCTGTTGACCTCATTTTTGATGAGGTCTTCTCTTCTTCTCTTTAGTACTTAGGATCTAGCCTTAGGCTTTTCCTTTGACTGTCCTAGAGGATTAGAATCGGGACCCACCACTTAGAAATTCAAACCACTTCTTAACTCCCTGCAAACCCCACAATTTCGATTGTAGACCCCTAATCACATAGAGGGTTGAAATCGAATGTGGAAGTTTAAAGGACGAGTTCCTATAGGACTCTTTGGCCTTAGGACTACCCCAGGTGGCACTGGTGCAGTGAAGGGGCTGACTTACACACACACTACACCTATACACTACATTTTCACACACCTCCTAAAAACACAGACCATACCTAACTTGACCTCCCGACTCATGAAGGTGATTCGCATGGATGGTCCTTAACCCCAAGCCCTCGGCTAAGAGGGTTAGGAACAACATAGTGGATGCCTCAAATGAGTCCCTTCATGGCTCATGTGGGCTTGATATGGCTTCATGGCTCAACCAAAATGATTTCATTCCACTTACAATTACTCAATCTTCAATTTTCCAAATTTTTAATTTTTGACCCCAGGGACCCTACACCCTTCAGCTTTACCCAAAACCCTTGAAATTACCCAAATCCTCCAAAATTCCAAATCACACAAAATTCCCCAAAACCATTCCTAAACATTTCCTCACCAATCAAATTGATCATCCATAGCCAAAAATACAAAAAATTCCAAAAATACCCCCCAATACCCTCCAAATACCCAAAATGCCCCTCTTAGCCAAAAAATCCAAAAATTCAGCAAAATTCCCAGAAAATTCCAGAAAATCCCAAATATTCCCAATTTCATTTTGTTCAACTACACCATGGGCCAATTTTGTCAATTTACCCCACTTTTGTCAAAATCCCCAATTTGACCCATTTTAACCCAAAAGTGAACCCAATGTCAAACTAAACCTACCCAATTGACCCAAATTCTGGTCCAATTCAATTCTAAACTTCAATTCAACATCCCCAACACCAATCTAGACCAAATCCAAGCCCAATTTGATTGACATTTGAGTCCAATTTCACTTTTGACCTTAAAGCCCAATTTGGACCCATGACCCAAACTTAGCTCAAACTCACCCAATTCAACTCCAATTAACCCCAAATCTTTTCTAAACCTTCTCTAACATCCCCACAAACAAAAAACTAACATGGTTTGCCCAAAATTTAGACCCAAACCCCACTCAAATTCAACCCAAAGCTAAAAAACCCAATTTTGACCTAAACCCAAACCTAACCCAAATAAGCTCAAACCCCAAAATCAAAACCCAACCAAAGCCAAAACCTCTTTGAAACATTCCCATAAACATTTCCCAACATTAATTTTACATCAATTTCAACTCTAGCCCAACATTGGCCCAAGTTAGCCCAATTTGACCTACATTGGCCCATTTACCAAAGAGACCCAAATCCAACCCAAATCAAACCCAAACCACCTCAAATTTATTCCAAATCACTCATGAAATATCCCTAAACCAAACCCAACAATTATTTGGCCCAAGCCTTTACCAAAATTTTCATCCTAAAGTCTATTTTAAAATCCAAAAGCCCACTTCCCTAAACCATTTTTAAAAGCCCATCTTCACTAAATTTCAAAGGCCCAAACTCTATCCTAAAGCCCATATGACATTTTCATTTGCCATTCATTCAATCAAAACCATCTCTTAAGTTCTAAATCCATGATAAAATAAATCCAAATCAAGCCATATGCCAAATCACCCCTAAATGCCAAAAAATCCCTAAAATCCATTTCCATGTAAATAAGCCAAGCCATCCCTAAGCCAAATGGAGTCCTGAAGCCATGCACAAGCCACATGAAGCCATGGGATCCACTTTACACATCATCATACTATTAATTGCAAAAGGAGGAGCCTCTTTTAAGCCCCCTTAAAAAGGTTTTAACCCTTTTAATGCTTCACCTTAATCCATGATTAATCAAAATATTCATGGATGGTGACTTCTCTACCCTTTCCTAGCTGATTCATCAGATCCTCCCTCAGCCCAAATCAACCATGGGGAGGTGAACCAAGCCCATTTTCAATGGGTTGACCAAACCAAGTGCAAAAGAAGCCACCTCCCCATGCCATTTTGATCCAAGCCCTTTACACATGTCCATGGCCAATTGATTGCACTAAACCCCAACCCTGACCCACCTGAACAAGATGGTGACCAATGCCTGGCCGGCCAGCCACCAGAGCCACGCGGAAAACGCCATGGCCGAGACATGGGAGGAGCCAAACTTTGTAATTCCACCTTGCTTGAGTTGCCCCATGCCCAATGGCCACCATGGCTGTTCTTCACTTGACCTAGCAGCTAATCCCAAGTCCTAACTTCCCGCAGGAGGCCCTCCAGCCCTCTCCTATTTAAACCCCACCTCTCTCGGCCATGAGGAGGTGCTGAACCAACCTTAAGGAAACTCGCCAAAATCATTCCGGACCACTCTCTACACATAGAGCATTTGATTCCCACTGGATTCCGGCCCCGATTCCCTCCGAGTCGAGCTCGATTTTGAGTTCAAATTTCAAGACAAAACTAGGACACTTCTTCACGGTGGACCGATCCCCAAATTGATTGATCCTACACCTTCACCGGACCGAGGGAAGAAGTCCACCGACAAAAGCCCCCTCTCCGAGCCACCCATCCGTTCCGGACTCCAAGCTTTGTGATCGGGCTTGGTCGAAATCATACCTAGACAATTCACCAGGCCAAGGGACTTCATCTGGAGCTTGCTTGGACGCAATCGAAGGTGACACAACCCTCAGATTGAAACCACACTTCTCTGAGCAAAAGGTATGAGCTAACTCTTTATCCCGAGCTTCTGGAGATTCTCCATTTCAAAAGCCTTAATTTCAATGCATGATCACCGTATAGATGTATTCGTCTCTTCAAGACGAATCCATAGAGCACAAGAATACGAAAATCCGTTAAGTATTGAGTGAGATATTAGGGATTTAGTGTGGACGGTACTCGGGTTAGGAGGCTTGGGGACGATGAACGGATGCCGTTCATTTAATACACGCACGGACGGACGGCCGAGGATCGCGCCGGATGAGGAGACGGAACGATACGGCGGGCCCCGGAGCGCCGAGTTGGACGGCGGCGCCGAATCGGAAGACGACACGCGGCGTTTCGGTGATGCCTAGGTTGAGTTGGCGCCGCGTGGATAAGTAGAAAAATAGGTTATTTTTCTATTTATTTAATTCCCTAAACTTCAAAAATGCATAACTTTGTGTAGAAAAATCAGAAAAATAAAATAAAAATACCCTCTTGCTCAGTGAACAGAGGAGAATAATGTGGAAAAGAAATCATTCAATTTTATTCAGTATTTGATTTTTAATAATTTATTTACTCTCTGCACATTTTCAATTCTCCATGCATGTATACAATTCACCATGGCATGAGATCATAGGGCTTTTGAAGCCTCTGAATTTGGGAACATTTCCTGAATTTTCCAAAGTCAGAGGCCATCCCTATGAAGAGTTATTGATTTTTCAACTCTAGGTTGCTAGTTTGAGTATTTTAATTCCAATAATTAGCATATTGTGAAATAAATTCTAGAAAAATTTGGTGATGTTTATTATGACTAGAGGACCCTAGGAAAAATAGGTTTTGAGTTAACTCACTTGGAATAACCCTAATTGGCTTAAACACCCAAAATGGAGTTTTGATTAATTAGAGCTAATCATACATCAAATTGACTTGAAATCAATTCTCCACTGACCTTTAGGATCAGAAGAACCCACTATAAAAGTTTGAAGTCAATTGGACTTGGTTAGCCCTATCAAATGGGTTGATTAAGCCATTTAGCCAAAATTAAACTTAAAAAAATTCATAACTTTCAAAATACTTTTCAAAAATTCACCAAATTGGTTTTGGAGCCTCTCTGATATCAGGGGAATTTAAGAAAATTAAAATTGCAATTTTCTAAAAAAGTTAATTTTTTGCATTATTTTAATATTTTTAATAATTAAAAAATAATAAAAATCACAAAAATAATGAAATTCACCAAAATGTTACATTTTCAATTTTAATCACTTAGGAACAAACCCCATATTTTTCTTAAGTATATATGATGAGATATTAAATTTTAAAGCCTTAAGGTAATTTTAAAATTAAAAAAAAATGTATTTTTTAGCATTTCCACTAAAATATTTCTAATAAATCAAAGAAAAATCAGAAAATTGTAAAAATTGGTTCTCTGATTTCCTTGATATCAGAGAGATTTTTGAAAAATATAAAATTCATTTTTCAACCTTTATTTTATTTTTAAATTAATTAATACTCCAAAACTCAAAATAATTATAATAAAAAGAATATAATTCAAAAAATCACCAAAATTGGTCCAAGTGGTCCTCTGGTCATTAGGAATGTCCCATAATTTTCTTAAGGATAGAAACTTTCCCTTGGTCATATTATTAAATTTTCCTTGGAAATCCCTATTTTCCACCAAAAATAATTACATAAATAAATTAAATACAGAAAAATCACATTTTCTCCTCTAATGTCTTTATTGACATATGAGTGAAGTCACATAAAAATTTCAAATTCATTTAAGCTCAATTTAGTGAGTTATGAAATTATTAAGCTTGAAGGGCAAAATGGTAATTAAAATTTTAACCCCTAATTAAAACTTTAGGCTTAATAAAATGAAAAAGTAAAATATTTGATCTTAATCTGATTTGGATGATTGAAATTTAAATAATTAAAGGGTAGAAACCTACTAAACAATTTAAAAATAATTAAAATAAACCTTAATCAAATAATTAATTAAATTTGGAAGAATAATAAATTTGGAATTATTAAAATAGGGATGTCATTAGGAAGAGATTTATTCTTTAATTTAAGAATCCCTAAATTAATCATCTCAATAATATTTAATTCCTAATTAAAATGATAATCCAAATTTAAAATTTAAAATGCTAAAAGACTTAATCATTAAATTAAATTAAAGTTAAATTATCTAAATTAAATCCTTTTAAAATTTCAATTAAATTAATACTTTAACAATTAAAATTAAATCATCTTTAAAACATAAAAAATAAAATATTAAATTAAAATTAAAAATAAAATTAAATTAAAATTTAAATTAAATTAAATTAAATTAAATTAAATTAAAACATATTAAATTAAATCAAATTAAATCAAATTGAATTAAATTAAATTAAATCAAATTAAATTAAATCAAATTAAATTAAATTAAATTAAATTAAATTAAATTAAATTAAATCAAATTAAATTAAATCAAATTAAATTAAATTAAATTAAATCATATTATATTAAATTAACTTAAATTAAATTACATTAAATTAAACCACATTAAATTAAATTAAATTAAATTAAATTAAATTAAATTGAACTAAATTAAATTAAATTAAATTAAATATAACATCACCTAAGACATAAAGAATTCAAAAATAAATCTAAAACAACTTGAACACTATTCGAACTTAAGCCAATTAATTGAAATTAAGTTAAATCATAAATCATTTGAACATCCATTTGCCCTCGAAAGCTCTTGTTGTCATAACTCCTAAATGGAGTGTTAAGTGAAGTGTTACTTCATTCATAAGATATTCAAATGTCCTAGTTCATTGAGCAAGATAATAAACTTGAACTCCGGACGATTAATTCATTTGTATAATTAAATTCTCTTGGACTTAAAATAATCCTAGAAATATTGAAAAGATGTTTAAGACTCGTCTTAAGCACTTCCTCGATATGATAGGATATTTATAAGAACATTTGAACTTAATTGTTCTTTGATGAAGAAAATCGTCCTCGAACCCAAAATACGAGAACACTAGACGTCATAGGAGGTGACTAGTTATAGGATTAGGAACTTGGTAGAAAACCATAACCCTTCCCTTAGCTTTACCTAGGAACTTGCTTTAAATGCTTATATATTCTAATTGTGTTTTAAGTGCAGCTTGGGATGACGGGAAGACCCTCCAGGTACGCTTTTATTTTATTGCAATTTATCTTATTGTAATTTATTTAATCGCATCGTACTTACTTTTCTTGCATGATAAACAAGCTGTTGCATGAAAACCCACACCTTTAGGATAGTCCCTAAAGCCGAAACCATAACTAAATTAAAAGTCATTACAAGATAAAATTCGCCGCCACAACATTTCAAAATATAAAACAACTCAAAATTTAATCACAAACGGAACAACAAAACTACAACTACAACTAAATTAAAACGTATTGTTGGATGATCGGGAATGCCTCGGATGATGTAACCTACGTGTTGCTAACGGGATTTCCCACGGTCTAAATGAAAGTGTGGAACTCGATCGGTTGAGTTTAGCAAATTCATACGGACTAAGTGAATCTGATAAAAATAACGATGCCGGAAGGATGGAACCGTGGGATCTTAACCGGTGTTGTTATAATCAACTTTAAGATTTGTTTTAATTAAAACATAAAAAAAACACTTGGAAATTAAGACTTTCTCTAAACCAGAACACTTCTCTCATCTCCTGATTTATGATTTCTAAAACTAAACCCCTGCAACAACAAGGAGCTCGGAGCATGGTGGACAGCACGGCCATCGTCATCAGCAAAACCTGAGTCTACTTCAACAAAACTTTCTTAGAATTAAACAACCAAGCCATAGGACTTCGAGGAAGTTTGCCTAGTGCAACATAAATCCTCAACTCTTCGTTAGGCATTTGCATGATCATATCATGTAAATTAAGCCCTAACAGGTCTTAGGACTCGAGGTAGTCATCCGATACGACATAAACCCTCACATCATCGAGGCTATTTGTATGATTTTGTCATACGAATATAAGTCCTAACTAATTAAAATTGGCAAGATCAAAATACTAAATAAACAATAGGACTTTCCTAAATCCAAGCCAAACAAATAGGATAGTCGGGAAATTACCGAAGTTCGCTTCGAATCTGTGATTTCTCCTACCTTTCTTCCTTTTGGACTCCTGAAAATAAATGTTCTAAATTTGATCCATTCCGTATTGAAATTCCAAAATTCAATCCCTTGAAGACTTAAACTTTGAAATTCTTGAGAGCAGAACTACTGATTATTATCGAGAGTTTTCTTAGGTGATTCCCATCACTTAAGATGTAATTAACTATAGGGGCTTGCCCTTATAGGGAATTTTAAGAACCCGAGTAATATAAACCACTGTTTAATTCATTTATATTAAGCGAGGGAACTTGTCGGCTTATAAAATTGGTTCGCGGACCAAACGGATATCACAAATCTCCTAGTTTATTTAATCGAGCCCCATCATCGAGCGATGTGTCTATTCTTCGGGATAGATACACGGTTTTTGGTGCGGTGCTCGTTTATATAAACTATTTGGGATGTGAGATCGGTTTGATTTCATATCTTAAAACTTTTAAACTTAAAATTATTTTCAAAATCAAATGTTATCTTTTAAACTATATATTTAAATTAAATTTAAAATATAAAAAAATTCGCCGACAATTTCTGTAGGCGACCCCTTTTCAAAATAAAACACATAACCTAAAAATATGCCGACAATTTCTGGCGACTCCGCTGGGGAACAATTCCTCTCTCCATTTTTAATCAGATAGTTTTGCTTTCAAAAATCGGTAGTGTATCCATGTCCCTAATGGATCAAACTACCCTTCTTTCCGTTGGAATACTATGTTCATTTCTACCTTGAACGAGTATAGCCAACATTCTCTCGGATTTAGGAGCCATTTGTTTAGACACCCCTAAACGAGAGAGGTTCCGAGGTCCTTTTACCTCATTTACGAGGTGGGGTGGACCCCAATAGGTGTTAGTTTAGGAGTGATCCTTCGAGTCGAGAAGTCTTGCATAAGACTTTCTTTTCCTTTCCAACTCTGAATCAGATTCATTACCTTCTCTACACCTTTGAACATTCTGTTCTAAATAAACAAACCCTCTAATGAATGACTCTTTTAACAAATATACATGAACAAGAATGTGTTCGGACTCTTTTCGATTCCTTTCTTTTCATCCTGATGAGAAGAAGTATAACTTGGGATCGACAATCGGAATCTACCCTGCGAAATGGAAGCCCCAAAGCTGATTTTCTCCTTCACCAATGGACTGGACTTCGCTGTTTACAAGGATGAGCTGCCGACAATGGGATCATCCGGTTTGGACAAGGATTCGAGAACACAAGTGTCAAGATCATCGACGTTACCCTTTTCGCGCCGACAAACAAAGTATACGAAGCGAGAGACCCTTGATCGAGTTCGACCTTAAGTCGACTCGAGAGTTTCCTCCCTGCAAAGGGTTCCGAGCTGAGTGGAATGCTGCTGTCCAAAGGAGGACCGTTATCTCTACCCCACGCTGGTCTAATCGTCTCCGCACCTACCCCGGCTTCCGCCAAGCCGAAGGGGAAGGAAGTTCGAATTTGTAACTAGCATGTTACCGTGGAGGGTACGGATTTCCGTGCAAGACCTTCGTTTTTGAAATTGGATCCAGCTCGAGGGTTCCACCCCTAACACGGACTCGGAGAAGAAACGAGAGGTAGGAAGATTGCCGGGAAGGCCGGAGCTGCCGAAGTCACTTTCTTAGAAGAAATCCACGAGTACACACCACTACTCGAATACATACCATTGCCTGAATATACACCCCTCTTGGAAGGAAGTAGATTCCACCCCCTTTCCGCCGCAGCTGATGAGGAAAATGTCCGCAGGATTGCTTCTACATTACCTCGACCCGTATACTATAGCGACAGCAAAAGGAAAAGGGCTAGGATTACACCATTTGCCCGACTACGGATCGTGATTGAGAAGTTAGCAAAGAAAGAAAAATGCCCTGTATCGGAGATTTTAAGAAGGATAGGACGGACACCGGCCAAGTCCCGTCTTGGGCCACGAGTAGAACCTGCTATCGGCTGCGAAGAGCCGAATAAGAAGATGAAGGCTAGTCCACTCGTTGTTGTTTCGGGTTTACGGATCGGGGAGGATACCACCTTCCGGCATTCGGCCGACGGACCATCCGGTCCTAGGCCTTCTGCTGCTAGAAGGATGGTATGGCGTCCCACTACTGGCCAATTAAGAGCGAAACAGCGACCTGAGAAGGAAAGTCTCGTCAGGAGACTCGAGTCCGAAGAAAGCGCTACCGTAATGAAGGAGACTCATGAGAAGGAAACCCGACAGCCATCGCATGATAACTGCGAAACCACACGAAAAAGACCATTGGAAGACGCTATGGAAAAGCTAGAGCCGATATTCGGCGATTAGCAAGAGAAAGAGAAGAAAAATTCGGCGATGAAGTCGACTCGTCGAATTCATGGATGATGAATATGCGGAAATTAACATGGTTGAAACACGAGCATCGTCGGCTTCGCAAGGTGTTTCTGGCGAATGCGGAAAGAGACGAATCGAAGCATTAAGAGCACAAATTCGAGAAAAAGACGATACAATCTCTCGATTGGCAAAAAGGATGGAAGAGATGGCTGCAGTCCTAGCCACTCTTCGGAGTCGGGCTCGACCCCCAAGAGAAACGCCTCCGAAGTTATTCATATTACGGACGGAGGAAAAGAGATTACGTCCGTTAACGGAGACGATCGACCAAAGAAAGATTCTACCCAGAATATGATTCCAGAAAAGGATATCAAGAGCATGGTGGAACAGCAGGTGCGAGAAGCCTTGGCACAATCAAAGAGCGGGACATCCATTCGGACGGGTAGACCTTACCCCGAAGAATTCGATGCTGTCCAATATCCAAAGGGCTTTGTACCACCTCTGTTCAAGACCTTTGATGGAACCGGAAACCCTCGGCAGCATGTTGCACATTTTCGTGCCAGTTGTTGCAATGCCGGCAGAAGTGATGCTTTACTCTTCCGACAATTTGTCAGCAGCCTGTCAGGGATCGCCTTTGATTGGTATGCGGAATTACCGAACGGTTCGGTGAAGACATTTTCAGAATTAGAGAACCTCTTCATCGAGCGATTTGCGGAGCTCGGCACCACATCACTATAGGTGATTTAGTGGTAGAGAAGCGAAGCCGAACGAAACTTTGGTAGACTACATACTTCGATGGAGGAACCTAAGTATGAAGTGTGAGCCACGGCTACAAGAACAAGCATGCGGTCGGCATTTTACTTAAGAGCATTCATGGCCCGATAGCACTTCTCCTCGAGGATTTACTATTAAGACTTTCGAGAAGTTGTTAAGCAAGGCCGGAAACTTGCAAGAGGAAGCGAAGCAATTAAGTTTCACCGAACAAAACGGACAAACGGAAGCCGTGAAAACTTTCGAAAAGAAGTCCGGGATCGTTGCGGCGATCGATAAAGGCAAGCGACCAATACAAATACCGTCGAACGGCCGCGGCAACCTCGACGGAGTTACCAACAACCCCGACCCGGTTATCGGTCATCTCAACGAGTATGAACAACCGCCTCGTCCACAACGTACGTTAAGGGAACTTCGAGCGAGGAGTATCCGTTCAAGAATGAGGCGATGCCGAAAATGTTCCGCGATCGATGAAGACTCCGGATTTCCAACTGTCGAGCCTAAGAGACCGGAAGAAGTCGACAAGAAAGGTGATCCCAACTTTTGCCCTTACCACCGGATGCTTGGACACAAGATAGAAGATTGTATTACCTTCGAAAAGTTGGCTCGACGACAATCTTCGAAAAGGGAACATAACAATCCCGAAGGAATACATGAAGGAACCCCAGAAAGGAGGTTCCGTCAATGTTATCTCAACGGATCCCATTGTTCCAATAGATCCCTATGCGACTGATGATGGATGGACTACCGCTTGGACAAAGTCTTCGAAGAAGATTTTGGATCGCATCCAAACCACTTTGGTACGAGCTTCAATTCAGAGTTCAAAACCTGTCAAATCGGCACTATCACTTACGATAGAAGAACCACCTCAACAAGAGACGATTGAAGAAAAGAAGAAAATTGACGAAGAAGAGAAGACCAAGGCTCCTAAGGCTAGACTAGGGGCTGCTTATCCTAGGATAGTTGTTTCCGATTCGGGGGAGAAATCCCTCGAACCTCTGACTCTGTATGATTATCTGCTCACTCCGGTGGGATCTTATAATGATGAGGGTTATGGCGTTGGCTACGTTTTGACTGTTTCTAACGATTACGTAACTAGCGACAATCAACCTAATTCGGACGTCGATTCCGATACAAAGGACAATTCTCAAATCATACACAATCTCGACGATCACAATGACAAAGAAGACATCCACCAAGGAGGCTACGAGAGTTCAACAAGCAACGAATCTATTTGCAAGTTTCGAAGAGCTCCAGTCACAATAGAATTAGAGCCTTCGGACTCCGAAGCTAATCCGGAAGAACTCGTCATTCCGATTCGAAGGAGACATCAACAAACTCGATACTAGATTCGAAGAAATCACGAAGTCAACTTAAGAAGTGGAAGAGTTCTACCTCCGAGAATGGGTCCAAAGGACAAAGGAAAACAGGTGGTTGTTCAGGAAGAACCAACCCCAACAGAAGAAATACCCATTCGGGAAGAAAACGAGACACATGAAAATAAAGTGGACTACAACGTGCTAGCCCATCTTAGGAAACTACTAGCCAAACTGAGCATCTACGACGCTCTCATCTTATCAAAGGAGATGAGAGAAGCTCGATCGAGGCCTTACTTGATCCGGAAATTTGCTTAGCTCGAATGACTGGAGATTCCTTAGATGAGGTTTGCTCGTAAAAGGAACGAGTGAGGTGTCACCTTCACGGACAATGACCTACTACTTGGGACGACGAGACCACAACCGACCGTTGTACATTTCGATTACAATTGGGAAGTTTACACTCTCCGAGTATTGGTGGATCCGGGAGCATCAATCAATATAATGAATCTTCGAACGCTAGCATACTTGGAAATTGATGCTCGCGAGCTCGAAGCGGACAAAATGTTATTAAGAGGATTCAACCGGAAAGGAGAAAGAGCCTCGGCTCGATAACACTGCTAATGAAGACCGGTGACTTAGCAAAGACAACCGCGAAATTTCACATAATTGATTCGAGACGTCGTTCAACGCTCTCTTGGGCCGACCGTGGATACATGAAAACCGGATGGTACCATCATCTCTACATCAATGCATCAAATACTACGATGGAGGGGAACGGTGCATCAAAGGTGACTTACGACCATTCTCCGTACATGAAATTGGAATCCATGAAGATGCGGCCTATTACGCACCCCCGAAGAAAACAATCTTCTCCGGAGATACCATAACAAATGAAGCAAAGGAAATTTGGGACGACGAAGAACTCGAAGTTCTAGTCCAACGAGTCACTCACCACTCCCTTACGGCGAGATGGTGAAGGTTTCTCCACAACTCGCATCCGAGGTCGAGGCCGGGGACGAGGTCGTGGCGGAGACGTTAGGACAGTTGGACGAGAGGAAACCAGCCATCAATGTTGAATGGGAAGATAGTTCGAAGAAGAAAAAGAAATCAAGCAAGAAGCGGCGACAATAAGTCGGAAGAAGCCGCAATTCGGGATCTCTCTCGAAGATGAAAAGAACGAGGAATATAAATCGATGTACGAGAAGATTAACCACTATGTACATACTATGACCCTGACCCCGATCCATTCTAATAAGATCGAGGGTATGGTGGTCAAAGAGGTATGTAGCGGCAGTACAAAGCCCATCAAGTTCTATCGTGGTGCTACTTCCTCCAAAACTGAAAACAATTTACAATTTGAAGATGCTACTTCATCAGAATTAATGGAATTACCTTTTGAGTGGTACTCTCCCTGTGTGCAAAATTTAATTCAGCGTGTTTTCTTACCTCGACAATGGACAAAAGGTCAATCAGAACATTTTGAAAATTTATGGAATAACTCCGGTCGTCCACCCAATTCAAGGCATGGTCTCGGATTCGGCACAGTAGGATCAGTTGACGATACTGAATTTTGCATGGTTGTCACTTACGAGTCTAATGAAAACTACATGGAAGCTACAAAAGAACTTGAAGATTTACAAATTGGAAATACTCCACCAGAGTTCAAAGAAGAGATCAAATCTACAATATATGAGTTAACGGAAGTTAACTTAGGTACTAGCGAAGAACCTAGACCTACCTTTGTTAGCTCGTTACTCAATAAAGAAGACTCCGAAGAGATAATCAAGTTATTGATGGAATTTAAAGACTGTTTTGCTTGGAGCTACGATGAGATGCCGGGTTTAGCTCCGAGAGGTCACGATCCATAAGCTAGGAGTGGATCCTGCTTACGTTCCGGTCGGATAAGGTTCCGAGAAGAATGCGTCTAGAAATCGAACGACAAGTCATAGGCGAAGTTAAAAAGCTAATAGACGCCAAATTTGTCCGTGAAGAACAATACCCGACTTGGTTAGCCAATGTGGTACCGGTCGGGAAGAAGAATGGTCGGATCGAAAATTTGTGTGGATTTCGGAGATTTAAACAAGGCATGTCCGAAAGATGAATTCCCTCTACCGATCCGGAATTAATGATCGACATTGCTTAACACATGAAATATTCTCATTTATGGATGGATCTTCGAGGATACAACCGGATAAAAATGGCTCCAGAAGATGAAAAGCTTACGGCATTCGAATGCCGATCGGAGTATACTGCTACACGATGATGCCATTCGGATCGAAGAACGCGAGAAGCAACCTACCGAGAGAGCGATGACAAGAATTTTTTATGATCTCATCCACAATCAAGTCGAGTGCTACGTGGATGATGTGGTCATCAAAAGCAAAGTAAAGGAAAACCACTGTATGATTTGAGAATTGTTTTCAAACGATTAAGACAATTTAACCTTAAGATGAATCCCTTAAAATGCGCCTTCGGCGTCACCTCCGGGAAATTCTTAGGATTCGTTGTCCGACATCGTGGAATTGAAATCGACCCGGAAAAGATTAAAGCTATCTTAGAAATGCTACCTCCCAGAACCTTAAAACAACTACGATCTTTTCAAGGGAAGTTGGCATATCTTCGACGCTTTATCTCGAACTTGTCAGGTAGGTGTCAGCCTTTCTCGGCATTAGTTAAAAAGGACGCCAAATTTATTTGGGAAGAGAAATGCCGAGAGGGCCTTTGAGGACATTAAACAATATTTAATGACACCTCTTGTCTTAGCGACCCCGAGTCTCGGGTAGACCATTGATACTTTATACTGCGGCCTTAGACGACTCTCTCGGAGCCTCAGTTAGCCAGAGTCGATGATGAGGGTAAAGAAAATGCTCTTTACTATCTAAGCGTCGTTTACTTCCAACGGAAATAAAGTATCCCACAATTGAAAAGCATTGTTTGGCCACGATCTTCGCCGCTCAAAAGCTCGGGCACTACATGCTTTCTCATAAGGTCAACCTGATTTCGAAATTTAATCCATTGCGATACTTGATGACCCGTCCAACGCTTTCCGGCAGACTTGCCAGGTGGTCAATGATATTATTGCAATTCGATATAACTTTCGTGCCTCTTCGTGCCGTAAAGGGACAAGTCCTAGCAGACTTCCTCGCAGCACACCCTTTGCAGGCAGAATCTCCTCTCAATGACGACTTGCCAGATGAACAAATAATGAGCTTAGAAGACCCTGATGATCGACGTTGGGAATTGTATTTCGACGGAGCATCTTCAGCACATAAAGACGAAGAGTCGCAAGTGATAGTGCCCGGTAAGGCAGGAATCGGACTAATCTTTATAACACCGGAGCGGGGGATGTTAAGATACTCCTACCACTTAACAGAGCCGTGTACGAACAACGAAGCAGAATACGAAGCTCTCATAACAGGACTGGAATTAACTATTCAAATGGGGATAACGAACATCAACATCTACGGGGATTCGCAGTTAATCATTCAACAGATCGTCGGACAATACAGAATTTTAAAGCCAAGACTCGAGCAATACTTCCAGTATGTCATACAGTTGTTGGAACAGATTCCGAATGTGACGATCTACAAAATTCCCGAGAGAAAACGCTTTAGCGAGATGCGTTAGCCCACCTCGCAAAAAGAATTTTCACCGCTTGCAAGATGAATAAGTGGAAGTGTCGGTTCACGGACGTCGGGTCCTATCACGGCTCGACATAGACACAATACACAAATCGAGAAAAGAAGAAGAATCGGTTGCAACGATGACGAGAAAACACGGAAGATTGGCGACGGCCATTAATGAACTACACGCAAACGGGAAAACTACTAGACGATAGGTCGTTAGCCCATCGGATCAAGAAAAGAACTCCGTCCTACGCATTAATAAATAACACGTTATACGGAAGGTCTTTCGATCAAATGTGGCTAAGGTGCCTAAGCGGGTCCGAGGCCCGTGAAATTGTTAAAGAGGTGCATTCGGGACTCGTGGCGCTCACCGGTCGGGTCCGAAGATGAAAATGAAAATTAAAAGACTAGGGTACTACCGGCCCTCGATGATGACCGACTGCATGAAAATCGCCGAGAGTCGTCACCAATGCCAAGTGCACGGAGTGGTTCTACACCAACCTCCAAATGTGCTACATCCGACAATTGCGTCGTGGCCGTTTGAATGTTGGGGCACAGATATAGTGGGTCCGATAGAACCACCATCTTCAAAAGGACATCGTTTCATTCTTGCGGCTACATATTACTTTTCCAAGTGGGCAGAGGCAGTTCCACTTAGAGAAGTGAAAGCACACAACGTACTACAGTTTTCAAGAACCAAGTTGTCTACCGTTTCGGAGTGCCGCGCGAGATCATCTCGGATAATGGGTCGGCATTCGAAGCACACAAATCAACAATTTTGTCAGGAGACACGGAATCGACTGGCGATATTCAACAATTTACTACCCAAGAGCAAACGGCCTAGCTGAGGCTTTTAATAAAACTCTCGTTCAAATTTTAAAGAAAATCTTGGACGATAATAAGAGAAATTGGCACGAGAAGTTATTAGAAGCCTTATGGGCCTACCGGACAACCTTCAGAACTCCTACTCAAAGCTACACCTTACGCTCCGGTATATGGGTCCGAGGCGAGTGTTACCTTTAGAGGTCCGGCTTCCTTCACTTAGGATTGCGATTGCAAACAAAATCACGACGGAAGAGAATGCCAAATTACGACTAGAAGAATTGGAAAGCCTGGAAGGAAAAGACTTGCGGCGCGACGAGAATTTAGAACTATACCAAGCTAAGATGGTTCAAGCCCATGACGGATCGGGTCCGCCCAAGAACCTTCGAAGTTGGTGACTTAGTTCTCGTTCTCGAGACCTATCCTTGCACACCGCAAGATAGGAGGAAAATTTGAACCCACTTGGGAAGGGCCGTTTGTGGTTGAGGCGGCTACTCGGGAGGCTCCTACCGACTAGTGAATTGCCGAGGAGAACGACATATGCTTCCGATCAACGGACGATACTTGAAGAAGTATTACGCTACTCGATGTTTCGAAGGAATGGATTTTTCATCCCTAGAAGCACGGGTGAAGTAATTACTTATGATCTGAGTCCGAACCCAAAAATAATAAAAAATGTGCTAAAATAAATAAAATCATGATAATAAAGTTTTTCTTGTTTTCTCTTCCAAATCAAAATCTCTTTCCTGATATTTTCCCACTTCATCCTTGTTGAATTCGAAAAAAAAAAGGTACAAAAGTAATAATAAAAAAAAAGAAGAAAACTCTGTCTTTAATAAACATTTTCTTAATGTTCTTGTTCTTAGTACAGCCCCTGATCCTTTTTCTTGTCTTTTCGCAGGGAAATGTCGAACGGGCGGTTGGTCCTGAACTTTAGAAATGGCGTAAGCCTTGCACTCGATGAAAAGAGGGTGAAAGATGGTGCGACAATAGAGATTGACTTAGACTTCGCACCGGCGGGCCCACGATACGAGGAAAGTGAGCCGGGTCCCGATTGACGAGAGGAACCGCCCGATCGAGACGATAATGAAAGTGGGTGGCCCAAGCCACCAATCCAGCAACGAAGAAAAGAAAAACAAACACCGAAGAAGACAAGAGAATCGAATCCGTAGTCGCTACGGTAGAGGGCGAGCTTGTCGGCGCCGCGCCCACGAAAGTCGGGAAGTATGAAGAGCTACTCTCACGACAACTCGGCGAAGAAACAAAAATCGCCGTATCCGCAAGATGTTAACTAAACTAGCAGCGGACCGGCGCGACGAGGCGATTCTTCTTGCCAGGTGCATGTACTTCGAGGATACCGGTTCGCCGGGAACACGAAGAAAGGAGGCCGACTCCGAGGATAACGGAAGAGACCGGAGAAATCTCGAGAAGATCGGAAGAAGGAAGGCTACCACGCCACCGGATAAAGCCACCGGTAATGCATGACCTTGTTGCGAAGCGACCCGGAGGACGTCCCGACGGAGACCATCCCCGAGGAGCCGAGGTATGCTGGGAGAACGCGAAGGGATTGAGCCATATATCCCACGATACGTCACTAGGCCTCGCCATTTGCAGATTATCCCAGAATACGAGCTAGAAAGAATGCAGAAAGTCGAGAGGAAAACTTTTGAATACTTCGAGAGAATCAGAGGCAGGAGGATCAATATACTAGAAGGCCTCGAGCTACATACAGACGTGTTCTCAGAATACGAACAACAACAAATCGTGGATCGCATCCGGGATTTGAAAAGAATGGGTCGAGCGAGGTCGCCTAAGAGAAAACACTTACTCGGAACCCGGAGATGGATGCCGGGGAAAGGGAGAATTACAATACAATGTGGATGCTTGCTACAACTTCGCGAGAAGACGGGAAGGGAAACCCACCGGGGATACTCCGTCATGGCCGAGTGGATCCGATGCCATTAGTCATCAAAAGGATAGTAAAAAGAATGATAGCATGGAGGGTACTGCCGACGGATTGCATACCCAACGGTTGCATCATTAACATTTACAAGAAGGGTGATCGCATACCCCGCACATAGATCACCACGATTTTGTCGGACCTTTCGCACGGTTTCTTTTACGAACGAGTGTAATATCATGTTCGGATCGACCTCCGGATAGCGAGCCCGGGTGAGTTCCGAGGGCCGGTAAAGATACCATTACCGGTAGGTTCCGTCATGATACTAAAGGGCAACGGAGCAGATGTCGCTAAACATTGCATACCGGGAGTACCAATGAAGCGGATCTCAGTTACTTTTAGAAGGATGGATGACAGGAAAGCACCTTACCACTTCCAGCCAGACCCGGAGCTAGAGAGTCTCCGGCCTTACGAGCTGTGAGTTACATGGAAAATATCACACCTCCAACGTACATCCATACGGCATCCTTGCCAAGGATGGCTTGGAAGGTGATGTTATTGACCATGTACCTCACTATTCAGACATGGATTTTTAATAGATACCTTTTTGGATGGATCGACAAAGATCATACATAGTCGTTTTGAGTCTATATGGATTGTATGAGATGTATTCCGGATCGAGTTGTATGATGTATCTTGACATGATTGGAATGAAAGTGACCATGTCACATTTTTGGCCTTCACCTCTTTTGTGCGAGTTGGTAGGAAACGCCATTAAAGTTAAATGAACTTCAAACAAAGAACAGAAAAGAAACAAAAAGAATAAAAGAAAACTTTCCTTAAAATCTAAATAAAAAAAATGGACTCCGAATTCACATGAACATTAAATGAACGATAAATCGTTAAAGAATAAACAAAATGAACACAAATTTTAAAATAAAAAATTCAAATTCAACTTTCCAAATTTCAAATCAAATCTCAATCAAATTCAAACTCAACCTTCCAAATCTGAAATCCAATCCGTTCTACTCTTTCCCTTGTCTGGGATGGAAGCGGTCGATTCTATTGACACGGGGCCACGAGGTTTTCGATTCGGATCTAGTGGCAAAGAATTGTATCCAATCCAAACCAGCAACTCTTAATCAACTCTTTTGAATGGGATATGTAGCATCTACATATTCTCTCATAATCTGTTTCTTTCCACAAAAATCTTCTACAACTTTCATGAAATTCTTGAAACACCAAAATTCCACACTTTTCAAATCAACACTACAAATCTTTGCAAAATCAATTACCATTCAAAATCAAACTTTTGGGGTTGAGGATTTTACATCAGAGACTGCATTGCTTTAGGTTCTTTCCCCATCGCAATGAAATACATCAAAATCAAATTCTTGGAGTTGAGGATTTTACATCCGAGACTGCATTGCTTTAGGTTCTTTCCCCATCGCAATGAAATACATCAAAATCAAACTTTGGGGTTGAGGATTTTACATCCGAGACTGCATTGCTTTAGGATTCTTTCCTTATCGCAATGAAATACATCAAAATCAAACTTTTGGGGTTGAGGATTTTACATCCGAGACTGCATTGCTTTAGGATTCTTTACCTATCGCAATGAAATACATCAAAATCAAACTCTTGGGGTTGAGGATTTTACATCAGAGATCGCATTGCTTTAGGTTCTTTCCTATCGCAATGAAATACATCGAAATCAAATTCTTGGGGTTGAGGATTTTACATCGCAATACCGCATTGCTCACGAGTTCTTTCCTCATTGTAATGATTTAATTCAATCAATTCGATTTTCTTTTGAGGTTGAAGATGTTACATCTAAAACCACGAAATTCCGATTTTCATTTCAAGATTCAAATCCCTCCAAATTAATTTTAACAAAACTTCGATCTAAATTAAAACTCAAGCTAAAATCTGAACTTACACATTAAAACTTAAACTGAAACAAAATGAAATCTAAATCGAAATTCCCCAGATCATGTGATTTGGAATTCACCTCCTTTTCCTTTCCCTAGCAAGAGTTCAGGAATTTCCAGTCTCAGAGATATACTTGACACTCCCCAGCGAAAACTCTTCTACTTCGTCCTAAGTTTGTCACTTGGACATCTGTGTTGGTTTTGTTGATCGCTTCGGTCAACGCCAATACGCGCGGTGTGCTTAGGTTAGCACACCACACCTATTGGGGATTCATTTGTTGACCTCATTTTTGATGAGGTCTTCTCTTCTTCTCTTTAGTACTTAGGATCTAGCCTTAGGCTTTTCCTTTGACTGTCCTAGAGGATTAGAATCAAGACCCACCACTTAGAAATTCAAACCACTTCTTAACTCCTGCAAACCCCACAATTTCGATTGTAGACCCCTAATCACCTAGAGGGTTGAAATCGAATGTGGAAGTTTAAAGGACGAGTTCCTATAGGACTCTTTGGCCTTAGGACTACCCTGGGTGGCCTGGTCTGGTGAAGGGGCTGACTTACACACACACTACACCTATACACTACATTTTCACACACCTCCTAAAAACACACCCATACCTAACTTGACCTCCTGACTCATGAAGGTGATTCACATGGATGATCCTTAACCCCTAAGCCCTTGGCTAAGAGGGTTAGGAACAACATAGTGGATGCCTCAAATGAGTCCCTTCATGGCTCATGTGGGCTTGATATGGCTTCATGGCTCAACCAAAATGATTTCATTCCACTTACAATTACCCAATCTTCAATTTTCCAAATTTTTAATTTTTGACCCAGGGACCCTACACTTGCTAGCTCTACCCAAAACCCTTGAAATTACCCAAATCCTCCAAAATTCCAAATCACACAAAATTCCTCAAAACCATTCCTAAACATTTCCTCACCAATCAAATTGATCATCCATAGCCAAAAATACCAAAAATTCCAAAAATACCTCCCGATACCCTCCAAATACCCAAAATGCCCATCTTAGCCAAAAAATCCAAAAATTCAGAAAATTCCCAGAAAATTCCAGAAAATCCCAAATATTCCCAATTTCATTTTGTTCAACTACACCATGGGCCAATTTGGTCAATTTACCCGACTTTTGTCAAAATCCCCAATTTGACCCATTTTAACCCAAAAGTGAACCCAATGTCAAACCAAACCTACCCAATTGACCCAAATTCTGGTCCAATTCAATTATAAACTTCAATTCAACATCCCCAACACCAATCTAGACCAAATCCAAGCCCAATTTGATTGACATTTGAGTCCAATTTCACTTTTGACCTTAAAGCCCAATTTGGACCCATGACCCAAACTTAGCTCAAACTCACCCAATTCAACTCCAATTAACCCCAAATCTTTTCTAAACCTTCCCTAACATCCCCAAAAACAAAAAACTAACATGGTTTGCCCAAAATTTAGACCCAAACCCCACTCAAATTCAACCCAAAGCTAAAAAAACCCAATTTTGACCTAAACCCAAACCAAACCCAAATAAGCTCAAACCCCAAAATCAAAACCCAACCAAAGCCAAAACCTCTTTGAAACATTCCCATAAACATTTCCCAACATTAATTTTACATCAATTTCAACTCTAGCCCAACATTGGCCCAAGTTAGCCCAATTTGACCTACATTGGCCCATTTACCAAAGAGACCCAAATCCAACCCAAATCAAACCCAAACCACCTCAAATTTATTCCAAATCACTCATGAAACATCCCTAAACCAAACCCAACAATTATTTGGCCCAAGCCTTTACCAAAATTTTCATCATAAAGTCTATTTTAAAATCCAAAAGCCCACTTCCCTAAACCATTTTTAAAAGCCCATCTTCACTAAATTTCAAAGGCCCAAACTCTATCCTAAAGCCCATATGACATTTTCATTTGCCATTCATTCAATCAAAACCATATCTTAAGTTCTAAATCCATGATAAAATAAATCCAAATCAAGCCATATGCCAAATCACCCCTAAATGCCAAAATCCCTAAAATCCATTTCCATGTAAATAAGCCAAGCCATCCCTAAGCCAAA
>JAKZJZ010002220.1:0-18999 GCA_022702705.1 Papilionanthe hookeriana x Papilionanthe teres
GGAACTATATTATTTATGGTATTTTCTGTATTATCCAATAATTCAAATCTTTCTTGTATATAATCTAATTCTTCATTGTTTGTTTCTTCAATTAATTTGGTATTTTCTATTTCTAGTTTTTCTTCAAAGTATTCTTTAAAATGTTCATTTTGTAGATGTTCAATAATTTCCATTCGAAAACATTCATCATCTTTTTCTATAGCAGGATATTTCATTGATTTTGCAATGTTGAAAGTTACTTTTTGATCGTTTACTCTCATAGTTAGTTCTCCTTTTTGAACATCAATCATAGCTTTTCCAGTAGCTAAGAAGGGTCTTCCTAATATTATGGGTATTTCTTTATCTTCCTCCATATCTAGAACAATACAGTCTACTAGGAAGAAAAACTTATCCACTTTCACTAACATATCTTCAATAACTCCATCAGGATATGTGACTGGACGATCAGCTAACTGAAGAGTTACTGAAGTAGGTGAGACTTCTCCTAATCCTAATCTTTTAAAGATTGATAAAGGCATTAGATTTATGCTGGCTCCTAAATCACATAATGCTTTCCCATAAAATTTTTCTCCAATAGCACAAGGTATAGTGAAACTACCAGGATCTTTTAATTTTTCATCTACACTCTTTGCTAAGTGCAACAGTTTCATTGTCTGTCAATTTTCTTTTTTTATTTAAAATATCTTTCATAAATTTCACATAATTGGGCATTTGTTTCAATGCTTCTACAAAAGGAATGTTTACCGTTAATTTCTTCAAAATTTCAAGAAATTTAGAAAATTGCTTATCTTTTTTATGTTGCCTTAGTCACTGAGGAAATGGTGGTGGTGGTTTTTCTACAGAAATTTTCATAGGTATTAATGGATATTCTAGATTTTGATCTTTCTGATCCTTCTCTTTTTCAATTTCCACCTCCTCATTCTGACTTTCCGTTTCTTTCTGCATTCTTGTTTCTAGCTCTTTTCCACTTCGTAACTGTATCGCTTTAATTTGTTATTTTGCTTGATCTTTAGGATTTATTTCCACATTACTAGGAAAAGTTCTAGGAATTCGATTATTAAGGCATAGTTATGAAATCGACTCAACTTTCTCCAAGCCAAAGACAAGCCATGCAAGCCATCGACAAGCCACATGAGCCTATGGGAGGCTTGACATGTGACCATGCCATTAATGGTAAAAGGAGGGGCTCCTTTCCTAATCTTTCATTAAGCTTTTTTACCTTAAGCATGTCACACACTAAACCATGTTTAGCCACCTCATCATGGATGTAGACCACACCACTCTCTCTCGGCCGACCCAACCGATCCTCTCTAGCCCCAAAATCGTGCCATGGGGAGTGTGAACTAAGCCCAAAAAGGTGGGTTAACCCATTTGGACCCAAAATAGCTCATCCCCCATTCCATTTCAATCCAACTCCTTTACACATGGCAATTCGCCAACTGATCGCACAAGCCTCCAGCCCCGACCCACCCGAGCTTCGAGGGTGACCCGACTCTCGGCCGGCCGGCCACTGTGCCGCCGGAAAACACCATGGCCGAGAGCTCACATGTGAGCCAACATTGAAATTCTCACTCGCCGAGCCGCCCCATCCCTAAGGGTCACCATGGCCGATCTTCTCCTCACCAGCAGCAACTCGATCCCAAGCCCTAACTCCCCTCGGGAGGCCTCACACCCAGCTCTATTTAAACTCCACCCTCTCGGCCATGAGAGGGAGAAGCATAAACCTTGCCAAAACTCGCCAAAATTGTTCCTACCCTTCTCCACCCTTAGAGCACTTGATCCCCAAGGAAATCCCCCCGCCATTTCTCCTCCGTAAGCTCAATTTCGCAGGTGAAATTCCACCCAAAACCAGGACACTTCTCCACGATGAGCCAATCCCCAAATTGATTGGCTCTACACCTTCACTCGTACCGAGGGAAGGTGTCCACCATCAAAAGCCCCATCTCCAGAGCCACCCGCCTGCTCCAAACTCCTCCAAGCTTTGTGATCGGGCTTGGTCGAAATCATATCCGTACAATTCACTCGACTTCAGAGACTTCATCTCGGAGCTTGCCAGGACCCAATCGAAGGTGCAACAACTCTCGCATTGAAGCCACACTTCTCTCGAGCCAAGGTATGAGCTAACTCTTCATCCCGAGCTTTTGAAGATTCTCTATTTCAAATGCCTTAGTTCCAATGCATGTTAGCCGTATAGATGTGTTCGTCTCTTCAAGACGAATCCATAGAGCATAAGAACATAAAAATCCATTGAGTATCGAGTGAGATATTAGGGATTTAGTGTGGACGGCTATCGGGCGAGGACACTTGGGGACGATGAACGGATGCCGTCCATTCAATACACGCGCTGACGAACGGCTCGGATGGCGTCGGACTGCAGAGACGCGTACGAGAACCGCGGGGCCCGGCCTGCCGACTCGAGTGGCGGCGTCGAATGGGAGCGCGACGCGTGTGCGTTCGGAGCCGCCGAGGCTGACGCGGCGCCGCGTGGATAAATAGAAAATTAGGGTATTTTTTTATTTATTTAATTCCCTAAACTTCAAAAATCCATATCTTTGTGTAGAAAAATCACAAAAATAAAATAAAAATACCCTCTTGCTCAGCTGAACAGCAGGAGAATAATGTGAAAAGAAATCATTTAATTTCATTAAGTATTTTATTTTTTATAATTTATTTACTCTCTTCATACATTTAATTCTCCATGCATGTATACAATTCACCATGGCATGAGACCATAGAGCTTTGAAGCCTCCGAACTTGGGAACATTCCCTGAATTTTCCAAAGTCGAGGCCATCTCTCGTGAAAAGTTATTTATTTTTCAAATGCATGTTGCTGTTTTGAGTATTTTAATTCCAAAAATTAGCATGTTGTGAAATAAATTCTAGAAATATTTTGTGATGTTCCTTATGACCAGAGAACTCTAGGAAAAATAGGACTTGAGTTAATTCACTCGCATTAACCCTAATCGGCTTAAACACCCAAAATAGGTCTTTAATTAATTAGAGTTAACCAGGCATCAAATTGACTTGAAATCAATTCTCCACTGACCTTTAGGATCAGAGGAATCCACCATAAAAATTTGAGGTCAATTGGACTTGGTTAACCCCACTAATTGGGTTAATTAAGCCACTTAGCCATTTTAAACTTTAAAAATTCATAACTTTTAAAATACTTTTTAAAAATTCACCAAATTGGTTTTGGAGCCTCTCTGATATCAGGGGAACCTAAGAAAATTAAAATTTCAATTTTCTAAAAAAGTTGATTTTTAATAATATTTTAATATTTTTAATAATTAAAAAATAATAAAAATCACAAAAATAATAAAATTCACCAAAATGTCACATTTTGAATTTTAATCACTTAGGAACAAATCCCACATTTTTCCTAGGTCTATTTAGTGAGATATTGAATTTTAAAGCCCTAAGGTAATTTTAAAAATTAAAAAATGTATTTTCTAGCATTTTCACTAAAATAATTACAATAAATCATAGAAAAATCAGAAAATTGCAAAATTTGCTTCTCTGGTTTCCTTGATATCAGAGAGATTTTTGAAAAATATGAAATCCATTTTTCAACATTTATTTTATTTTTAAATTAATTAACACTCCAAAACTCAAAATAATTATAATAAAAATAATATAATTCAAAAAATCACCAAAATTAGTCCAAGTGGTCCTCTGGTCATTAGGAATGTCCCCTAATTTTCTTAAGGACAGAAACTTTCTTTTGGTCATGTTATCAAATTTTCCTTGAAAATCTCTATTTTCCACCAAAAATAATTATATAAATAAATTAAATACAGAAAAATCACATTTTCTCCTCTCATGTCTTTATTGACATATGAGTGAAGTCACATAAAAATTTCAAGTTCATTTAAGTTCAATTTAGTGAGTTATGAAATTATTAAGCTTAAAGGGTAAAATGGTAATTGAAATCTTTAATCCTTAATTAAAACTTTAGGTTTAATAAAAATTAACAAGTAAAATATTTGATCCTAATCTGATTTGGATGATTGAAATTTAAATAATTAAAGGGTAGAAACCCATTAAACAATTTCAAAATGATTAAACTTTAATTAAATAATCGATTAAATTCGAAGAATAATAAAATCGGAATTATTAAAATAGGGATATTATTAGGAAGAGATTTATTCTTTAATTTAAAAAATCCCTAAATTAATTATCTCATTAATATTCAACTCTTAATTAAAATGATAATTCAAATTCAAAATATTAAAAGACTTAATCATTAAACTAAAGTCAAATTATTAAACTCTTTCAAAAATTTCAATTAAAATTAAAAATAAAGTAAATTAAAGATAAATTAAATTAAAATTAAATTAAATTTAATAATTAAATTAAATTAAGACAAATTAAATTAAATTAAATTAAATTAAACAATTAAATTAAATTAAATTAAATTAAATTAAAATTAAATTAAATTAAATTAAACAATTAAATTAAATTAAATTAAATTAAATTAAAATTAAATTAAATTAAATTAAACAATTAAATTAAATTAAATTAAATAATTAAAATTAAATTAAATTAAATTAAACAATTAAATTAAATTAAATTAAATTAAATAATTAAATTAAATTAAATCAAATCAAATTAATTAAACACCAAATCAAATTAAATCGAACTATGTTAAACTAAATTAAAACTCAATTAAATTAAATTGAATTAAATATAACATCACCTAAAACATAAAGAAAATAAATTTAAAGAAAAACAACTTCAACACTATTCCAAATTTAAACTCTTTAACTTAAACCAAATCATTCAATACTAACTTACCCTCGAAAGCTTTAGTTATTATAACTCCTAAATGGAACATCAAATGAAGTGTCACTTCACTCATAGGATATTCAAATGTCCTAGTTCACCGAGCAAGTCAACAAGACTCAAAACCTCTGGACGATCGATTCATTTATATAATTAAATTCATTCGGACTTAAAACAATCCTAGAAATATCGAAAAGATGTTTAAGATTCTTCTTAAGCACTTCCTCAATATGATAGGATATTTATAAGAACAATTGGACTTAATTGTCCTTCGATGAAGAAAATCGTCCTTAAACCAAAACACAAAGAACCTAGCACGTCATAGGAAACGACTAACTATAGGATTAGGAATTTGCGTAAAAACCATAACCTTTCCCTTACCTTTACCTAGAACTCGCTTAAATATGCTAATTGTGTTTTAAGTGCACTGGGATGACGGGAAGACCCTCCATGTACGCATTTGTATTATTGCAATTTACTTTCCCGCAATTTATTTTCCGGCAATTTACATTATCGCAATTTACTTTATCGCAATCGCGTTTATTTTTTCGTACGATAAAACAACCGTTGCATGAAAACCCACACCTTTAGGATAGCCCCTAAAACTCGAAAACCAAAATTAAGTTAAAAAGTCATCGCAAGATAAAATTCACCGCCACAACATTTCAAAATATAAAACAACTCAAAATTTAATCACAAACAAACACAAAACTACAATTACAACTAAATTAAAACGTCCCGTCGGATGATCTGGAATACCTCTGATGATGTAACCTACGTGTTGCTAACGGGATTTCCCACGGTCTAAATGAAAGTGTGGAACTCATTCAACTGAGTTTAGCAAATTCATCCGGACTAAGTGAATCCGATAAAAATAATGATGCCTGAAGGATGGAACCGCGGGATCTTAACCAGTGTCGTTATAATCAACTTTAAGATTCGTTTTAAATAAAACATAAAAAACACCCGGAAATTAAGATTTTCTCTAAACCAAAACACTTTTCTCAACTCCCGATTTATGATTTCTAAAACTAAACCTCTCGCAACAACAAGGAGCTCTGAGTACTGGCAGGCAAGACGACCATCGTCATCAGCAAAACCCGAGTCTACTTCAAGAAAACTTTCCTAGAATTAAAACAACCAAGCCATAGGACTTCGAGGTAGTTCGCCTAGTGCAACATAAATCCTCAACTCTTCGTTAGGCATTTCGCATCGCAAATTAAGCCCTAACCGGTCTTAGGATTCCGAGGTAGTCGTCCGATACGACAATAAACCCTCACATCTTCTGTGCTATTTGTTTGATTTTATCATACAAATATAAGCCCTAATTAATTGAAATTGCAAGATCGAAATATCAAATAAACATTAGGACTTTCCTAAATTCAAGACAAACAATAGATAGTCGGAAATTATCGAAGTTCACTTCGAATCGTTGATTTCTCCTACCTCTCTTCCTTCGATTCACAAAACAAAATGTTCCAAAATTCCGATCCATTCCCTATCGAAATTCCAAAATTCAATCTTCAAAAACCTTAAACTTCAAATTCTTGAGAGTAGAATTATTGGTTATTATCGAGAGTTTTCTTAGGTGATTCCCGTCACTTAAGATGTAATTAACTATAGTGGCTCGCTCTTATAGTGAATTTTAAAGAACCTGTGTAATATAAACCCCGTTTAATACTTTCATATTAAGCAAGGGAATTTGTTTCAGCTTATAAAATTGGTTCGCAGTACCAAACGGATGTCACAAAACTTCTAGTTTATTTGATCGAGCCCCACCATCAAGCAAGGTGTCTATCCTTAGTGGATGATACACTGCTTATGGTGCGGCGCTCGTTTATATAAACTATTCTGGGATGCGAGATCGCTTAATCTCATATCTTAAAACTTTCAAATTTAAAAATTATTTTCAAAATCAAATACTACTTTCTAAATTATATATATATAAATTAAATTTAAAATTTAAATTAAATTTAAATTTAAATTCGCCGACAACTTCGTTAGCGACCCCCTTTTAAAATAAAACACAACCTAAAAATAATGCCGACATATTTCAGCGATCTACTGGGAATATTCCTCTCTCCATTATAATCAAATAATTCCGTTTTCAAAAATCGGTAGTGTATCCATGTCCCTAATGGATCAAACTACCCTTCTTTCCGTTGGAATACTATGTTCATTTCTATCTCGAACAAGTATAGCCAACATTCTCTCGGATTTAGGAGCCACCGTTTAGACACCCCTAAACGCAGAGGGTTCCGAGATCCTTTTACCTCATTTCCGAGGCTGGTGTGGACCCCCGATAGTGTTAGTTTAGGGAGTGATCCTTCGAGTCGGGAAGTCTTGCTTAAGACTTTCTTTTCCTTTCGAATCGGATTCCTTACCTTCTCTACACCTTCGAACGTTCCGTTCTAAATAAACAAACCCTCTAATAAGTGATTCTTTTAACAAATGATTCATAATACATGAACAAAGAATGAGTTCTGACTCTTTTCAATTCCTTTCTTTTCGTCCCGAAGAAAAGAAGCATAACTCTGGGATCGACAAACCGAATCTACCTCGTAAAATGGAAGCCCCGAAACCGATTTTCTCCTTCACCAACGGACCGACTTCGCCGTCTATAAGGATGAGCCGCCCGACAACGGGGTCATCCGATTCGGGACAGGATTCGAAAACACGAACGTCAAGGTCACCGACGTCTCCCTCTCGCACCGACGAACAAGGCATCCGGCCGAGGAACCACTCGCTCGAGTTCAACTCAGTCGACCCAAGAGTTTCCTCCCCGCAAAGGGTCCCAACTAGAGGAGTACCGCCGTCCGGCAGAGGACCGTTCTCACTACCCCCACTCGGTTCTAGCTTGTTTCGCACCTACCCCGACTTCGCCAAATCAAAGGGGAAAGGAATCCGTAACTATGATAAACTCCGTTACCGCGGAGGGTACTGGATCTTCCCGTAAGACCTTCGGCTTCGAAATCGGGTCCAAGCTTCGAAGATTCCTTCGGCCGACAAAGACCCAAAGAAGAAATAGAAATGGAAGGATCGCCAGGAAGCCGTAGCCGCCGAGATTGCCTTCCCGGAGGAAATTCCGCAGTTACCGAATATACACCGCTACCGTAATATACACCACCGCCTCGACTACATACCACCTTTGGGAGGAAGCAGTTCCATCCCCTCTCCGCCGCGCAGAGGATGAAGAGAATGTTCGAAAGATTGCCGCCACATTACCACAAACTCCGCATACTACAACGATAAACCGCAAGAAAAGAATCGAACTACGCCGTTTGCGTCGACCGCAAACTTTGGTGTAAAAGCTAGCGAAGAAGGAAAACCGTCGCCGTGTCGGAAATTCTACGAAGGATGTGGCGGGTGCTTGGCCAAATCCCGTCTCGGGGCCCCGAGCAGTAACCCGCCGTCATGATAGAAAAGCCAAGCAAGAGAATGAAGGCTAGCCCCGCCCGTCGTAGTATCGTGGCTACAGACAGTGGAGGATACCACCTTCCAGCGATTGGCCGATGCACCATCCGGTCATAGACCTTCTCCGCCGCTGTATGATGGTGCGGCGCCCCACTACGGGACAACGAGACCGAAACAGCGCAGCCCCCGAGAAAGAAAGTCTCGCCAGGAGGCCGGAATCCGAAGAAAGTGCTACCGCGATGAAGGGGACTCGTGAAAAAGGACCCGGCAACCATCGCACGACAACCACAAAGATACACGCAGAAGCTCCGCTAGAAGATGCCATGGAAAAGCCGAGAACCGACATCCGACGGCTCGGCAAAAGAAAGAGAAGAAAAGTTCGGAGATGAGATCGACTCATCGAATTCATGGACAACGAATATGCAAATCAACATGGCCGAGACACGAGCTTCATCATCTTCTCAAGGTGCTCCTCGCAGCACGCAGAAGAGAGGAGCCGGAACCGATGAAGAGACAGCCTTCATGAAAAGGACGACACGATCGCTCAAATGGCGAAGAGGATGGAAGAGATGGCCGTAGCTCTAGCCACTCTCCAAAGTCAAGTACAACCACATAGAGAGACACCCCGTAAGTCATTCACCTCGTAGATCGGAGGAAAGGAGATTACATCCGTCAATGGGGACGACCAAATACCGAAAAAGCGGATACAACACAAAGTATGATCCCCGAAAAGGATATCAAGAACTCGGTAGAACAACAAAGTGCGAGAAGCCCTAGCACAATCGAAGAACGGGACATCTATTCGGACGGGTAGACCTTACTCCTAAGAATTCCGACGCCGTCCAATACCCAAAGTGGCTTCGTACCACCTCTCGTTTAAGACCTTCGACTGGAACCGGAACCCCCGACAAGATGTCGCACACTTTCGTGCCGCTTGTTGCAATGCCGGCGGGAGCGATGCGCTACTCTTCCGACAGGCTCGTTAGCAGTCCGTCAGAATCGCCTTCGACCGGTGTGCGTAATTACCCAACGGATCCAGTAAAGACATTCTCGTAGCTAGAGAGCCTCTTCATTAAGCGATTTGCCGGAGCTCTCAAGCACTCACATCACTATAGTGATTTAGTGGTAGAGAAACAAAGGCCGAATGAAACTCTAGTGGATTACATACTTCGATGGAGAAATTTAAGTATGAAGTGTGAACCACAACCGCAAGAACAACATGCAACGAGCATCTCGCTTAAAAGCATTCACGGCCCGATAAAGACTTCTCCTCAAGGGATTCACTATTAAGACTTTTGAGAAGTTGTTAAGCAAGGCCGGAAGCTTGCAAGAAGAGGCGAAGCAATTAAGTTTTGCCGACAAGACGGGACGCGTGAGCCGGTGAAGACTTTCGA
The DNA here is from genome assembly GCA_022702705.1 of Papilionanthe hookeriana x Papilionanthe teres. Lineage (NCBI taxonomy): Eukaryota > Viridiplantae > Streptophyta > Magnoliopsida > Asparagales > Orchidaceae > Papilionanthe > Papilionanthe hookeriana x Papilionanthe teres. The sequence goes on from JAKZJZ010002220.1 coordinate 9,594, forward strand.
AAAGAAATCTGCGGGTCGTTGCAGCAGCCGACAAAGGCAAACAACCGATGCAAATACCACCGAACGGCCGCAAAGAACTAACAACAAAATTACCAAGAACTCCCTGGTCCAGCCATCGCCGTTCCGCAAGATGAACAACCGTCTCGTCCGCAACGTACATCGAGGGAGCTTCGAGCGCAGAATATCCGTTCAAGAATGAAGCAAGCACTCAAAGATGTTCCGTAGCTTAATGAAAACTCCAGTATTTCCAACTCGCTGAGCCCAAAAGACTCGCAGGAAGTCAACAAGAAAGGTGATCCCAACTTTCGCCCCTACCATCGGATGCTCTGGGCACAAGATAGAAGACCGCATTACCTTCAAAAGTTGGCTCAACGACAACCTTCGGAAAGGAAATATAACAATCCCGAAGGAGTACATGAAGGAACCCCGTAAAGGAGGTTCCGTCAATGTTATCTCAACCGATCCCGTCATTCCGATAGATCCCTATGCAACCAACGATGGATGGACTACCGCTCCGACGAGATCTTCGAAGAAGATTTTAGACAACATCCGAACCGCTTCGGTGCGAGCTTCAATTCGCAGTTCGAGACCTCGTTAAACCGGTACTATCACTCGCGATGAAGAGCCACCTCGACAGAGAAAATCGAAGAGAAGAAGAAAATCGACGAAGAAGAGGGGACCGAGACTCCTAAGGCTGACTAGGGGCCGCTTATCCTAGGATAGTCGTTTCCGATTCGGGGAGAAATCCCTCGAACCTCTCGATTTTGTATGATTATCTCGCTTCACTTCGGTGGGATCATATAATGATAAGGGTGATGGCGTTGGCTACGTTTTCGACCGTTTCTAACGATTACGTAACTAGCGACAATCCGGGCGTCGATTTCGATACCAACAACAATTCTCAAATCATACAAGATCTCGACGATCAAAATGACGAAGAAGGCATCCATCAAGGAGGCTACGAGAGTTCAACAAGCAACGGATCTATCTCGTGAGTTTCGAGGAGCTCCAGCATACAATGAGTTAGAGCCTTCGTATTTGGAAGATAATCCGTAAGAGCCAACCATTCCGATTTCAGGAGGAGACACCGACAAACTCAATACTAGATTCGAAGAAATTACGAAGTCAACCTAAGAAGTGGAAAAGTTCTACCTCCAAGAATGGGTCCAAAAGACAAAGGAAAGCAGTGGTTGTTCAAGAAGAACCAACCCTGAACAGAAGACATACCCATTCGAGAAGAAGCCGAGACACAAGAGAACAAAGTGACTACAACGTGCTAGCCCATCTTAGGAAACTACCAAGCAACCGAGCATCTACGATGCTCTCATCTTATCAAAGGAGATGAGAGAAGCTCGATCAAGGCCTTACTTCGATCCGGAAATTCGCTTAGCTCAAATGGCCGGAGATTCCTCGATGAGGTTTGCTCGTTAAAGGAACAAGCGAGGTGTTACCTTCACTCGACAATGACCTACTACTCGGGATGCGCATCACAACCGACCGTTGTACATTTCAGCTTACAATCGGGAAGTTTACGCTCCCGCAGTATTGGTGGATCCAGAGCATCAATCAATATAATGAGTCTTCGAACACTAAGCATACTGGGAAATCGATGCTCGCGAGCTCGAGGCCGACAAAATGTTATTAAGAGGATTCAACCGTAAAGGAGAAAGAGCCCTCGGGTCAATAACACTACCGATGAAGACCGGTGATTTAGCAAAGACAACCGCAAAATTTCATATAATCGATTCGAAACGTCGTTCAACGCTCTACCCGGGCCGACCATGGATACATGAAAACATGATGGTACCATCATCTCTCGCATCACAGCATCAAATATTACGATGCAGGGGAACAAGGCATCAAAGGAGACTTACAACCATTCTCCGTACATGAAATTGGAATCCATGAAGATGCACTTATTATGCACCGCCAAAGAAAACAATCTTCTCCAGTAGATACCATAACAAATGAAGCAAAGAAAGTTCAGACAACGAAGAACTCCGAAGTGCTAGTCCAACAAGCCACTCACCACTCCCTTCCGGCGAGATGGTGAAGGTTTCTCCACAACTCGCATCCGAGGTCGAGGCCGTGGACGAGGCCGTGGTGAGACACTAGGACAATCGGATGTAAGAAACCAACCATCAATGTCGATCGGGATGATGGGCTTCCGAAGAAGAAAAAGAAATCAAGCAAGAAGCAAGCAACAATAAGTCGAAAGAAGCCGCAATACAAGATCTCCTCGAAGATGAAAAGAACGAAGAATACAAATCAATGTACGAGAAGATTAACCACTACGTACATACTATGACCCTAACTCCGATCCATTCTAATAAGATCGAGGGTATGGAGGTCAAAGAGGTACGTAGTGACGGTGCAAAGCCGATCAAATTCTACCGTGGTGCTTCTTCCTCCAAAACCGAAAATAATGTACAATTCGAAGATGTCACTTCATCGAATTAATGGAATTACCTTTGAGTGGTACTCTCCCCGTGTTCAAAATTTAATTCAACGTGGTTTCTTACCTCGACAATGGACAAAAGGCCAATCACAACATTTTGAAAAGTTATGGAATAACTCCTGTCGTCCTCCCAATTCAAAGTATGGACTCGGATTCGGCACGCAGGGTCAGCTGACGATACCGAATTTTGCTTGGTCGTCACTCGCAAATCCAATGAAAACCGCATGGAAACTACGTACGAACTCGAAGATTTACAAATCGGAGACGCTCCACCGTAACTCGAAGAAGAAATCAAATCTACAATAGTATGAGTTAACGGAAGTTAACTCGGGTACTAGCGAAGAGCCTAGACCTACCTTTGTTAGCCTTTACTCAATAAAGAAGACTCCGAAGAAATAATCAAGTTATTAATGGAATTTAAAGACCGTTTTGCTTGGAACTACGATGAAATGCCAGGATTAGCCCCGCAGGTTGCATCCATAAGTTAGAGTGGATCCTACTGCCTGCCACGACAAGGTCCCGTAAGAATGCGTCTAGAAATCGAACAACAAGTCATACCGAAGTTAAAAAGCTAATAGACGCTAAATTTGTCCGTGAAGAACAATACCCGACTTAGCTAGCCAATGTGGTGCCACCGAAAGAAGAATGGTCGTATCGAATTTGTGTGGACTTCGTAGATTTAAACAAGGCATGTCCAAAAGATGAATTCCTCTACCGATTCCAGAACTCGATGATCGATATCGCTTCGACACATGAAATATTCTCATTCATGGATGGATCTTCGTGATACAACCAGATAAAAATGGCTCCATAAGATGAAAAGCTTACAGCATTCGTAACGCCGATCGGAGTATTTTGCTACACTAAGTGATGCCATTCGGACCGAAGAACGCAGGAGCAACTTACCAAAGAGCAATGACAAGAATTTTTGATGATCTCATCCACAATCAAGTCGAGTGCTACGTGGACGATGTCGTCATCAAAAGCAAAGTAAAGGAAAACCAACTCGTATGATTCGAGAATTGTTTTCGAACGATTAAGACAATTTAACCTTAAGATGAATCCCTTAAAATGCGCCTTCTGGCGTCACCTCCGGAAATTCTTAGGATTCGTTGTCCGACATCGTGGAATTGAAATCGACCCGGAGAAGATTAAAGCTATCTTAGAAATGCCGCCTCCCAAAACCTTAAAACAACTACGATCTTTTCAAGGAAGCCGGCATATCTTCGACGCTTTATCTCAAACCTCGTCGTGTAGGTGTCACCTTCTCGCACTAGTTAAAAAGGACGCCAAATTTATTTCGGGAAGAGAAATGCCGAAGTGCCTTCGAAGACATTAAACAATATTTAATGACACCTCCCGTCTTAGCAGCCCCAGCCTCAGTGTGACCGCCGATACTTTACACCGCGGCTTTAGACGACTCTCTCGGAGCCCCGTTAGCCTGTGTCAATGATGAGGGTAAAGAAAATGCTCTTTACTACTTAAGCCGTCGTTTACTCCCGACGGAAGTAAGGTATCCCGCAATTGAAAAGCATTGTTTGGCCTCGATCTTCGCCGCTCAAAAGCTCGTGCACTACATGCTTTCTCATAGGGTCAACTCGATTTCGAAGTTTAATCCATTGCAATACTTGATGACTCGTCCAACACTTTCCGAGCAGACTTGCCGCATGGTCAATGATATTATCGCAATTCGATATAACTTTCGTGCCTCGCGTGCCGTAAAGGGACAAGTCTTAGCAGTACTCTCGCAAAGACACCCTTTGCCGGCCGAATCTCCTCTCAATGACGATCCGCCGATGAACAAATAATGAGCCTAGAAGACCCCGATGATCGACGTTGGGAATTGTATTTCGACGGAGCATCTTCAAGACACAAAGACGAAGAATCTCAAGTGATAAGGCCCGGTGAAGGCAGGAATCGGGCTAATCTTTATAACACCGAGAGCGGGGATGTTAAGATACTCCTACCACTGGACGGAACCGTGTACAAACAACGGCGGTAATACGAAGCCCTCATAACGGGACTCGGAATTAACTATTCAAATGGGGATAACAGTACATCAACATCTACGGGGATTCACAGTTAATCATTCAACGTATCGCCGGACAATACAGGATTTTTAAACCAAGACTCGAACAATACTTCCAAGATGCTATACAAATTGTTGAACGCATTCCAAATGTGACGATCTACAAAATTCCTAGAAAAGAGAATGCTTTAAGCAGATGCTTTAGCCCGTCTCGCAAAAGAATTTGCCCGTTTGCAAGATGAATCGCTGGAAGTGTCGCTCACGGACGTCAGTCCTATCACAGCTCGACATGACATGATACACAAATCGAAGAAGAAAAAGAATCAACTAGCAGAATGATGTAAAAACACGTAAGATCGAGCGACAGCCTATCGATGCACTACCCGCAAACAGAAAGCTACCAGACGATAGGTCGCTAGCCCATCGATCAAGAAAAGAACTCGTCCTACACATTAATAAACAACACATTATACTGAAGGTCTTTTGATCAAATGTGGCTAAGGTGCCTAAGCGGGTCCGAGGCCCGTGAAATCGTTAAAGAGGTGCATTCGGACTCCGTGGCGCTCACCACCGGGTCCAAAAATGAAGATGAAAATTAAAAGACTAGTGGTACTACCGGCCCTCGATGATGACCGACCGCATGAAAATCGCCAAGAGCCGTCATCAATGCCAAGTGCACGGAGTGGTTCTACACCAACCTCCAAATGTGCTACACCCGACAATTGCGTCGCGGCCATTCGAATGTTGGGGCACAGATATAGGGGTCCGATAGAACCACCATCTTCAAAAGGACATCGTTTCATTCTTGCGGCTACAGCATTACTTTTCCAAGGCAGTAGCGGCTCCACTTCAGAGAAGTGAAAGCACACCACGTGCTGCAGCTTTTCAAGAACCAAGTCGTCTACCGTTTCTGAGTGCCGCGTAGTGATCATCTCGTATAATGGGCCGCATTCGAAGCACACAAATCAACAATTTTGTCGAGAGACACGAATCGACCGGCGATACTCAACAATTTACTACCCAAGAGCAAACGGCCTCGCCGAGGCTTTTAATAAAACTCTCGTTCAAATCTTAAAGAAAACCCCGGACGATAATAAGAGAAATTGGCACGAGAAATTGTTAGAAGCCTTATGGGCCTACCGGACAACCTTCGTAACTCCTACTCAAGCTACACCTTACGCTCCGGTGTATGGGTCCGAGGCAAGTGTTACCTTTAGAGGTTCAGCTTCCTTCACTCGTAATTGCAACTTGCAAACAAGATCACGACGAAGAAAACGCCGCATTACGACTCGAAGAATTAGAAAGCTTGAAGGGAAAAGACTTGCAGCAGCAACGGAATTTAGAACTATACCAAGCTAAGATGGTTCAAGCCCATGACAAACCGGTCCGCCCAAGAACCTTCAAAGTTGGTGACTTAGTTCTCGTTCTCAAGAGACCTATTCTCGCACACCGCAAGATAGGAGGAAAATTTGAACCCACTCGGGAAGGACCGTTTGTGGTCGAAGCAAAGATACTCGGGAGGTTCCTACCAGCCTAGTGAATCGCCGTGGAGAACGACATATGCTTCCGATCAACTGACGATACTTCGAAAAAATATTACGCTACCCGATGTTTCGAAGGAATGAATTCTTCATCCCTAAGAAACACGGTGAAGTAATTACTTATGGTTGGGTCCGAACTCAAAATAAAAAAATGTGCTAAAATAAATAAAATCATGATAATAAAGTTTTCCTCGTTTTCTTCTCCAAATCAAAATCTCTTCCCTCATCTTATCTTACTTCATTCCCGTTAAATTTCAAAATATAAGAATAATAAAAAATGTATCTTTAAAAAACATTTTCTTAATGTTCTTGTTCTTAGATACAACCTCGATCCTTTTCCTTGTCTTTTCGCAGGAAATGTCGAACCGGCGGTTGGTCTTGAACTTTAAGAATGGCGTAAGCCTTCGCACTCGATGAAAAGAGGGTGAAAGATGGAGCGATAATCGAGATCGACTCAGCATTTCGCACCGACGAGCCTACAAGTACGAGGAAAGTGACTGGGTCCCGCTAACCGAGAAGAACTACCCGGGCGGACAAGGATGAAAGTGGGTGGCCCAAGCCACCAATCCAACAACAAGAAAAGAAAAGCAAACACCGAAGAAGACAAGAAAATGAAGTCCGTAATCACTACAGATGGAGGGCAGTGCTTGTCAGCGCCGCGCCCGCAGAGATTCAAGAAGTTCGGAGGGCTACTCTCACAGCCCACGCAACGAAGAAATAAGAATCGCCGCATCCGTAAAATGTTAACAAAACTAGCCGCGGACCGGCCGCGACGAGACACTGCTAATGCCGGCACTCACATTTCAAGGACACCGGTTCACCGGAACTCGAAGAAAGGAGGCCAGCTCCTAGAATAACAGAAAGAACCGTGGAAATCTCCGTAAGATCGAAGGAAGAAGGCTACCACGCCACCGGATAGAACCACCAGCAAGGTCATGACCTTGTTGCAGGAGCAACCCCGGGGATGTCCCGACAGGATTCATCCCCGAGGAGCCGAGGTATGCGGGGGAACGTGAAGGGATTGAACCATATATCCCACAATATGTCACAAGGCCTCGCCATCCGCAGATCATTCCGGAATACGAGCTGGAGAGGATGCAGACGTTGAAAAGAAAACTTTCGAATACTTCGAGAGAATTAAAGGAAGAAGAATCAACATACTAGAAGGCCTCGAACTACACACCGACGTATTCTCGCAGTATGAACAACAACAAATCGTGGACCGTATCCGGGATCCGAAAAGAATGGGCCGAGCAGAGCCGCCCGAGGGAAAACACATACTCGAACCCCGGAGATGGATGCCAGTGGAAAGGAAGAATCACAATACAATGCGGATGCCGCTACAACTTTCGCTGAAGACGAGAAAGGAAACCCACCGGGAATACTTCGTCATGGGCAAGTAGATCCGATGCCATTAGTTATCAAGAGAATGGTAAAAAGATTGATAACATGGAGGGTACCGCCAGCGATTGCATACCCAATACTGCATTATCAACATCTACAAACAGGGTGACCGCATACCCCCACATATTGATCACCACGACTTCGTCGACCTTTCGCACCGGTCTCTTTCTTGAATGAGTGCAACATCATGTTCGGATCCGACCTCCGGATAGCAGGCCCGGGTGAGTTCCGAGGGCCAAGAAAGATACCTTTACCGGTGGGTTCCGTCATGATACCGCAAGGTAACGGAGCAGATATCGCAAAGCATCGCATACCGGGGGTGCCGGTGGAGCGAATCTCGGCTACTTTCGGGAGGATGGACGACAGCAAAATACCTTACCATTTCCAACCGGATCCGTAGCTAGAGAACCTCCGGCCTTACGAGCCGTGAGTTACATGGGAAATATCACACCTCCAATGTACATCTAGCCGGCATCCTTGCCAAGGATGGCTTGGAAGGTGATGTTATCGACCATGTACCTCACTATTCGGACATGGATTTTTGACGGATGATTCTTTTGATGGATCAACAAAGATCATACACGATCCGTTTCGAGTCTACATGGATTGTATGAAATATATTCCGCATCGAGTTGTGCGACGTATTTTCAACATGATTGGAATGAAAGTGACCATGTCACGTTTTTGGCCTTCACCTCTTTTGTGCAAATTGATTGGGAAACGCCATTAAAGTTAAATGAACTTTGAACAAAGAACGTAAAAGAAAAAAAGAGAATAAAAGAAAACTTTCTAAAAAAAAATCCGAAAAATGACAAACACCAAGTTCACATGAACATTAAATAAACAACAAAATAAAATTTGAACCATTAAAAGATAAACGAAATCAACACAAATCTCAAATTCAATCTTTCCAAATTCCGAATCAAATTTCAATCTTTTCAAACTTCAAAATCAAATTCCATCCTTCCAAACTTCAAAATCAAATTCTCAATCAAATTCCAAATCCACTCTCGATCAAATTTCAAATTTGATCTTCCCAAATCTCAAATCAAATTCTCAATCAAAATCCAAATTCAAATCAAACTTTTGGGTCGAGGATTTTACGTCCAAGACTGCACTGCTTTAGGATTCTTTTCCTACTGCACTGAAATACATCAAATCCAAATTCAAACACTTTTGGGTCGAGGATTTTACATCCAAGACTGCACTGCTTTAGGATTCTCTTCCTATTGCACTGAAATACATCAAAATTTAAAACTTTTGGGTCGAGGATTTTACATCCAAGACTGCACTGCTTTAGGATTCTTTTCCTATCGCGACCGAAGTACATCAAATCAAACTTTTGGGTCGAGGATTTTACGTCCAAGATCGCACCGCTTTAGGATTCTTTTCCTATCAGCACCGAAATACATCAAAATTCAAACTTTTGGGTCGAGGATTTTACATCCAAGACCGCACTCGCTTTAGGATTCTCTTCCTATCGCACTGAAATACACCAAAATTCAAAACTTTTGGGTCGAGGATTTTACGTCCAAGACTGCACTGCTTTAGGATTCTTTTCCTATTGCACTGAAATACATCAAATCAAACTTTTGGGTCGAGGATTTTACATCCAAGACTGCACTGCTTTAGGATTCTTTTCCTATTTGCACTGAAATACATCAAAATTCAAACTTTTGGGTCGAGGATTTTACATCCAAGACTGCACTGCTTTAGGATTCTCTTCCTATCGCACCGAAATACATCAAAATTCAACTTTTGGGTCGAGGATTTTACATCCAAGACCGCACCGCTTTAGGATTCTTTCCCTATCGCACTAAAATACATCAAATCAAAATTCAACCTTTGGGTCGAGGATTTTACATCCGAGATCGCATCGCTTTAGGATCTTTTCCCTATCGCAATGAAATACATCACATCAAAATCAAACTCTCGAGGTTAAGGATTTTACATCCAACACCGCTTAGCTCCGAG
>JAKZJZ010002221.1:0-18999 GCA_022702705.1 Papilionanthe hookeriana x Papilionanthe teres
TAACTCCCCGCAAACTCCACAAACTCGACTATAGACCCCTAATCACCTAGAGGGTTGAAATCAAGTGTGGAAGTTTAAAGGATGAGTTCCTATAGGACTCTTCGGCCTTAGGACCGCCTCAGGTGGCTCTGGTCCAGTAAAGGGCTGACTTACACATACACTACACCTATGCACTACACTCTCACACACCTCCTAAAAACACACCTATACCTGACTTGACCTCCCGACTCATGTAGGTGATTCACATGGATGGTCCTTAACCCCTAAGCCCCGGCTAAGAGGGTTAGGAACAACATAGTGAATGCCTCAAATGAGTCCCTTCATGGCTCATGTGGGCTTGATATGGCTTCATGGCTCAACAAAAATGATTTCATTTCACTTACATCCACCTAATCTTCAATTCTCCAAATTTTCAATTTTTAACCCCCCGGGACCCAACACCCGCCAACCTACCCAAAGCCCTGAATAGCCCAAATTTCTCAAAAATTTCCAAATTACCCAAAATTCTCCAAAATCAATCCCAAACATTCCCACATCACTCAAACTGATCATCCATATCCAAAAATATTAAAAATTCCAAAAATACCCCCCAATACCTTCCAAATACCCAAAATACCCCTTTTGACCCAAAAATCCAAAAATTCAGAAAATTCCCAGAAAATTCCAGAAAATCCCAAATATTCCCAATTTCATTTTGTTCAACTACACCATGGGCCAATTTTGTCAATTTACCCCACTTTTGTCAAAACCCCCAATTCGACCCATTTTAACCCAAAGTAAACCCAATGTCAAACCAAATCTACCCAATTGACCCCAATTTTGGTCCAATTCAATTCTAAACTTCAATTCAACATCCCCAACACCAATTTAGACCAAATACAAGCCCAATTTGATTGGCATTGGGATCCAATTTCACTTTTGGCCTTAAAGCCCAATTTGGACCTATGACCCAAACCTAACCCAAACTCACCCAATTCAACTCCAATTAACCCCAAATCTTTTCTAAACCTTCCTTGACATCCCCATAAACAAAACACTAACATGATTTGCCCAAAAATTTGATCCAAACCCCACTCAAATTCAACCCAAAATCAAAAAAGCCCAATTTTGACCTAAACCTAAATCTAGCCCAAATGAGCCCAAACCCCAAAATCAAAACCCAACCAAAGCCAAAACCTCTTTGAAACACTCCCATAAACATTTCCCAACATTAATTTCACATCAACTTCAACTCTAGCCCAACTTTGGCCCATGGTAGCCCATTTTGGCCCACTTTAGCCTCTTTACCAAAAAAGCCCATATCCAACCCAATTCAAACCCAAATCACACCAAATTGACTCCAAACCACTCATGACACATCCCTAAACCAAACTCAACAATTTTTGGCCCAATATCTTTACAAAATTTCTATCCATAAATTCATTTTCAAACCTAAAAGCCCACTTCCCTAAACCTCCCTAAAAGCCCATTTCCACCAAATATAAAAGCCCAAATTTGGCCCTAAAGCCCACATGACACTTCCTTTCATCATCCATTTAATCAAAATCACCCCTAAGTTTCAAAATCATTATTTAAACCATTCCAAATCAAGCTTCATACAAATTTTCACCAAAATGTCCAAAATTCTTAAAACCCATTTTCATGAAATTGACTAAACTTTTCCCTAAGCCAAAGACAAGCCATGCAAGCCATGGACAAGCCACATGAAGCCATGGAGAGTTTGACATGTGATCAAGCCATTAATGGAAAAAGGAGGATCCCCTTTCCTAATCCTTCTTAAGCCTTTTTTTACCTTAAGCATGTCACACACTAAACCATGCTTTGCCACCTAATCCTCGATGGAGACTCCACCATTCTCTCTTGGCCGACCCAACTCGATCCTCTCAGCCCAAAATCAGAGCCATGGGGAGGTGCACCCAACCCAAACCAATGGGTTGACCAAATTGAAGCCAAAATGACCTCTTCCCCATTCCATTTTAATTCAGCCACTTTACACATGGCAGCCACCAATTGCCTTCACAAACATCAAGCCCTCGACCCACTCGACCCCGAGGGTGACCCATGCTCGCCGGCCGCCCACCCCGGTCGCCGGAAAACACCATGGCCGAAAGCTCACATATGAGCCAACATTGGAATTCTCCATTGCCGACTTGTCCCAACCCAAATGGATAGCATGGCCGTTCTTCCCTTGACCTAAGCAAGCTGATCCCAACCATTAAACCCCCCGGAGAGCCTCCACCATGCCTATTTAAACACCACCCCCTCACGGCCATGAGAGGAGAGTTGCACAAACCTTGCCAAAACTCGCCAAAATTGTTCCGTACCTCTCCTCATACACAGAGCACTTGATCCCCAGTGAGATCCCCCGCCATTTCTTCTCTCGTGAGCTCAATTTCGGAGTCGAAATCCAAGCCCAAAACCAGGACACTTCCCCACAGCTGAACCAATCCCCAAATTGATTGGTCCTACACCTTCACCGCACCAAGGGAAGGTGTCCACCAGCAAAAGCCCCATCTCCAGTGCCACCCGGCTTGCTCCGTACTCCAAGCTTTGTGATCGACCGTGGTCGAAGTTCAACCTAGACAATTCACCGCACCGGAGACTTCATCCGGAGCTTGCCGCGATCCAATCGAAGGTGCAACAACTCTCGGATCGAAGCTTCACTTCTCCGAGCAAAGGTATGAGCTAATTCTTCATCCCGAGCTTCGGAGATTCTCCATTTCAAATGCCTTAATTTCAATGCATGTTTACCGTATGGATGTGTTCGTCTCTTCAAGACGAATCCATAGAGCATAAGAACACGAAAATCCATCGAGAATCGAGTGAGTTCTTAGGGTTAGAGTGTGGACGGTCACGGGATCACACCAGTCATGGACGATGAACGGATGCCGTCCATTTAATACACGCGTGGACGGACGGCTCGGATGGCGTCGGACCAGGAGACGGTACGAGAACCGCGGGGCCCGGGCTGCTGACTCAGATGGCGGCGTCGAATGGGAGCGCGACGCGTGTGAGTTCGGAGATGCCGAGGATGCGCTGGCGCCGCGTCACTTAAGTAGATAAATAGGAATATTTTCTATTTATTTAATTCTCAGAACTTTAAAAATCCATATCTTTGTGTAGAAAAATCACAAAAATAAAATAAAAATACCCCCTTGCTCAGTGAATAGAGGAGAATAATGTGGAAAAGAAATTAATTAATTTTGTCCAGTATTTTATTTTTAATTAATTATTTACTCCCTGCATTGTTTTAATTCTCCATGCATGTATACAATTCACCATGGCATGAGACTATAGGGCTTTTGAAGCCTCTGAACTTAGGGACATTCCCTGAATTTTCCAAGGTCAGAGGCCATCTCTGCGAAAAGTTATTGATTTTTCAAATGCATGTTGCTATTTTAAGTATTTTAATTCCAAAAATTAGCATGTTGTGAAATAAATTCTAGGAAAATTTGGTGATGTTCCTTATGACCAGAGAACCCTAGGAAAAATAGGATTTGAGTTAATTCACTGAGATTAACCCTAATTGGCTTAAACACCCAAAATAGATCTCTAATTAATTAGAGTTAACTATAGATCAAATTGACTTGAAATCAATTCTCCACTGACCTTTAGGATCAGAGGAACCCATCATAAAAATTTGAGGTCAATTGGACTTGGTTAGCCTCACTAATTGGGTTGATTAAGCCACTTAGTCATTTTAAACTTTAAAAATTCATAACTTTCAAAATATCTTTCAAAAATTCACCAAATTGGTTTTGGAGTCTCTCTGATATGAGGGGAGTTTAAGAAAATTAAAATTTCAATTTTCTAAAAAAGTTGATTTTTAATATTATTTTAATATTTTTAATAATTAAAAAATAATAAAAATCACAAAAAATAATAAAATTCACCAAAATGTCATATTTTGAATTTTAATCACTTAGGAACAAGTCCCATATTTTTCCTAGGTCTATTTAGTGAGATATTAATTTTTAAAGCTCTAGGGTAATTTTAAAATTAAAAAAAATATATTTTCTAGCATTTTAACCAAAATAATTATAATAAATCAAAAAAAATCAGAAAATTGCAAAGTTTGGTTCTCTGGAATTCTTGATATCAGAGAGAATTTTAAAAATTATAAAATTTATTTTTCAACATTTATTTTATTTTTAAATTAATTAATACTCCAGAACTTAAAATAATTCTAATAAATAAAATATACTTCAAAAAATTACCAAATTTGGTCCAAGTGGTCCTCTGGTCATTAGGAATGTCCCCTAATTTTCTTAAGGACAGAAACTTTCCCTTGGTCATATTATTGAATTTTCCTTGAAAATCTCTATTTTCTACTAAAAATAATTATATAAATAAATTAAATGCAGAAAAATCATATTTTCTCCTCTCATGTCTTTGTTGACATATGAGTGAAGTCACATAAAAATTTCAAGTTCATTTGAGTTCAATTTAGTGAGTTATGAAATTATTAGGCTTAAAGGGCAAAATGGTAATTAAAATTTTAACCCTTAATTAAAACTTTAGGTTTAATAAAAATTAATAAGTAAAATATTTTGATCTTAATCTGATTTGGATGATTGAAATTAAATAATTAAAGGATAGAAACCCATTAAGCAATTTAAAGTGATTAAATTTTAATTAAATAATTAATTGAATTCGAAGGAATAATAAAATTGGAATTATTAAAACAGGGATATTATTAGGGAGAGATTTATTCTTTAATTTAAAAATCCCTAAATTAATCATCTCATCAATACTCAACTCTTAATTAAAATGATAACTCAAATTTAAAATATTAAAAGACTTAATCATTAAATAAAAATTAAATCATTAAACTCTTTCAAAAATTTTAAATTAAATTAAATTAAATTAAGATTAAAAGTTGAATTAAATTAAATTAAAATTAAATTAAATTAAATAAACAAATTAAATTAAATTAAATGAATTAAATACATTAAATTAAATGAATAAAATTAAATTAAATTAAATTAAATTAAATTAAATTAAATTAAATTAAATTAAATTAAATTAAATTAAATTAAATTAAAATTAAATTAAATTAAATTAAATTAAATTAAGAAATTAAATCAAATAAATTAAATTGAATTAAATTAAATCAAATCAAATTAAATTAAATAAATTAAATTAAAATAAATTAAATTAAATTAAATTAAGTTAAATTAAATAACCTCACTTAAGACATGAAGAAACAAATCTAAAATAACTTGAACACTATTCCGAACTTAAATCATTAACTTAAATTTGAATCACAAATCATTAAATATCATTTTGCCCTTAGGAGCCTTAGTTATCATAACTCCTAAATGAACATTAAAATGAAATGTTACTTCACTTATAGTGACATTCAAATGTCCTAGTTCACCGAGCAAGTTAACAAAACTTGAAAACCTCTGGACGATCGATTCATTTACACAATTAAATTCATTTGGACTTGAAACAATCCTAGAAATATTGAAAAGATGTTTAAGATTTTTCTTAAGCACTTACTCAATATGATAGGATATTTACAAGAACAATCGAACTTAATTGTTCTTTCGATGAAGAAAATCGTCTTCAAACTAAAAAACACAAAGAACCTAGACGTCATAGGAAATGACTAGCTATAGGATTAGGAACTTGGTAGAAAACCATAAACATTTCCCTTAGCTTTACCTAGGAACTTGCTTAAATATTCTAACCGTATTTTAAGTGCAACTTGGAATGACTAGGAAGATCCTCCGGTACGCTTTTATTTTATTGCAATTTATTTTATTGTAATTTATTTAATTGCATCGTACTTATTTTTCTTGCATGATAAACAACGATTGCATGAAAACCCACACCTTTAGGACGTAAACCAAAACCGAAACCCATAACTAAATTAAAAGACACTACAAGATAAAATTCACCTCCACAACATTTCAAAATATAAGACAACTCAAAATTTAATCACAAACGAACACAAAACTACAACTACAACTAAATTAAAACGTCTCGTTGAATGATCGGGAATACCTCGGATGATGTAACCCACGTGTTGCTAACGGGATTTCCCACGGTCTAAATGAAAGTGCGGAACTCATTTAGTTGAGTTTAGCAAATTCATCCGGACTAAGTGAATTCGATGAAAATAACGGTGCCGGGATGACGGAACCGTGGGATCTTAATCGGTTCTGTTTAATCAACTTTAAGATCTGTTTTAATTAAAACATAAAGAACACTTGGAAATTAAGACTTCTCTAAACCAGAACACTTCTCTCTTGATTTATGATTTCTAAAACTAAAACCCCTGCAACAACAAGGAGCTCGGAGCATGGTGGGCGAGCACGGCCATCGTCGTCAGCAGAAACTCGAACCTACTTCAAAGAAACTTTCTTAGAATTAAATAACAAAGCCATAGGACTTCGAGGTAGTTTGCTCTAGTGCAACATAAATCCTCAACTTTTCGTTAGGCATTTGCATTGCAAATTAAGCCCTAACCGGTCTTAGGATTCCGAGGTAGTCGTCCGTACGACATAAACCCTCATATCTTCTAGTGCAATTTGTATGATTCTATCATATAAATATAAGTCCTAATTAATTAAAATTGGCAAGATTAAAACAATAAATAAACATTAGGACTTTCCTAAATTCAAGCCAAACAATAGGATAGTCGGGAGATTACCGAAGTCCGCTTCGAATCCGTAATTTCTCCTACCTTTCTTCCTTTGAATTCCCAAAATAAAAATGTTCCAAATTTGATCCATTCCCTATCGAAATTCCAAAATTCAACCCCTCGAAAACTTAAACTTTGAAATTCTTGAGAGCAGAATTATTGATTATTATCGAGAGTTTTCTTAGGTGATTCCCGTCACTTAAGATGTAATTAACTATGAGGCTTGCCCTTATAGTGGAACTTTAAGAACCTGGTAATATAAACCCCGTTTAATAGTTTCATATTAAGCAGGGAATTTGTCGGCTTATAAAATTGGTTCGCAGTACCAAACGGATGTCACAAACCTTTCTAGTTTATTTAATCGAGCCCCATTACCAAGCAGTGTGTCTATTCTTCGGGATAGACACACGGTTTGTGGTGCGGCGCTCGTTTATATAAACTATTCGGGATGTGAGATCAGTTTGATTTCATATCTTAAAATTTTCAAATTTAAAATTATTTTCAAAATCAAATACTACTTTTCAAACTATTTATTAAATTAAAATTCGCCGACAATTTTTGTAGGCGACTCTCTTTTCAAAAATAAAACACACAACCTAAAAATATGCCGACAACTTCTGGCGACTCCGCTGGGGACAAGTTCCTCTCTCCATCTTAATCAAATAGTTCTGCTTTCAAAAATCGGTAGTGTATCCATGTCCCTAATGGATCAAACTACCCTTCTTTCCGTTGGAATACCGTGTTCATTTCTACCTCGAACAAGTATAACCAACATTCTCTCGGATTTAGGAGCCACCTGCTTAGACACCCATAAACAGAGAGGTTCCGAGATCCTTTTACCTCATTTCGAGGTGGGGTGGACCCCAATAGGTGTTAGTTTAGGAGTGATCCTTCGAGTCGAGAAGTCTTGCTTAAGACTCTTTTTCCTTTCCAACTCCGATTCGGGTTCCTTACCTTCTCTACACCTTTGAATACTCCGTTCTAAATAAACAAACTCTCTAATAAGTGATTCTTTTAATAAGTGATTCCTTCCTATAAATACATGAACATGAATGAGTTCGGACTCTTTTCAATTCCTTTCTTTTCGTCCTAAAGAAAAGAAGCATAATTTGGGACTGACAACCAGAATCTACCCTGCAGAAATGGAAGCCCCGAAACTGATTTTCTCCTTCACCAATGGACTGGACCTCGCCGTCTATAAGGATGAGTCGCCCGACAATGGAATCATCCGATTTGGACAAGGATTTGAAAACACGAACGTCAAGGTCACCGACGTCTCCCTTTTCGCACCGATGAACAAGGTATCCGAAGCCGAAGAGCCGCCGCTCGAATTCAACCTTAGGTCAACCCAAGAATTCCCTCCTCCGCAAAGGATCCCGACTAAGAGGAACACCGCCGCCCACGGAGGACCGTTCTTTCTACCCCACCTGGTCTAGTTGTTTCGCACCTACCCCGACTTTTGCCAAATCTAAGGGGAAAGAAATCCGAGATTATGATGGACCCGTTACCGTGGAGGGTACAGATCTTCTCGTAAGACCTTCGTTTTCGAGATCGGGTCCAGCTCAAGAATTCCGTCACTAACAAAGACCCGCAGAAGAAACGTAAATAGAAGGATCGCTAAAGAAGCCGTGGCCGCCGAAATTGCTTTCCTAGAAGAAATTCCGGAACCGCTGTAATATTCGCCGCCGCCCGAATACATACCACCGTTGGGAGGAAGCAGATTTCATCCCCTCCGCCGCAGAAGATGAAGAAAACATTCGCAAGATTGCCGCCAAATTACCACGACCCGCATATTACAACGATAGCCGTAAGAAAAGAACTAGAACTACGCCGTTTGCTCGACCGCAAACTTTGGTAGAAAAGTTAGCAAAGAAGGAAAACCGCCTCGTATCGAAATTCTACGGAGGATAGTGGCGGGTGCCGCTCAAATCCCGTCTTGGGCCCCGAGTAGAACCCGCCATCATGACAGAAAAGCCAAGTAAAAGAATGAAGGCTAGTCCGCCTCGTTGTCGTCTCGAGATTACAGATTAGGGAGGATACCACCTTCCAAGCATTTGGCCGACGTACCATCCGGTCCTAGACCTTCCGGCCGCCGAAGGATGGTATGGCGTCCCACTACCGGGCAGCTGAGATCGAAACAAGCAGTCTCGAGAAAGAAAGTCTTGCCGGAGACTCGAATCGAAGAAAGTGCTACCGCGATGAAGGGGACTCGTGAGAAAGGGACCCGGCAGCCTATCGCACGACAACAACGAAGACACACGTAAAGCCCCGCTAGAAGATGCCATGGAAAAGTCGAGAACCGATATCCGACGGTCGGCAAAAGAAAGAGAGGAAAAGTTCGGAGACGAGATTGATTCATCAGAATTTATGGACGACGAATACGCAGAAATCAACATGGTTGAGACACGAGCTTCATCGCCTTCGCAAGGTGCTCCCGCAGCTCGCAGAAGAGAGGAGCCGTAACCGATGAGAAGGCAACTTCAAGAAAAAGATGATACGATCGCTCAAATGGCGAAAAGGATGGAAGAGATGGCCGTAGCTCCGGCCACTCTCCGCAGTCAAGTACAACCACAAAGAGAAACACCCCCGCAGGTCATTCACATCGTAGACGGAGGAAAGGAGATTACGTCCGTCAACTGGGGATGATCAGCCAAAAAGGATACAACACAAAGTATGATTCCCGAAAAGGATATCAAGAACTTGGTAGAACAAGCAGGTGCGAGAAGCCTTAGCACAATCAAAGAGCGGGACATCCATTCGGACGGGTAGACCTTACCCCGAAGAATTCGACGCTGTCCAATACCCGAAAGGCTTCGTACCACCTCTGTTTAAGACCTTCGATGGAACCGGGAACCCCCGACAGCATGTGGCACACTTTCGTGCCAGTTGTTGCAATGCCGGTGGGAGCGATGCATTACTCTTCCGACAGTTCGTCGCCAGTCCGTCGTGAATCGCCTTCGACCGGTATGCGTAATTACCAAACGGTTCGAGAAAGACATTCTCGCAGCTAGAGAACCTCTTCATCAAGCGATTCGCCGGAGCTCAACACCACATCACTATAGGTGATTTAGTGGTAGAGAAGCGTAAGCCGAATGAAACTTTGGTGGATTACATACTTCGATGGAGGAACCTAAGCATGAAGTGTGAACCACAACCGCAAGAACAAAGATGCGACGGCATTTTACTTAAAAGCATCCACGGCCCGATAAGCACTTCTCCTCAAGGGATTTACTATTAAGACTTTCGAGAAGTTGTTAAGCAAGGCCGGAAGCTTGCAAGAAGAGGCAAAGCAATTAAGTTTCACCGACAAGACGGACAAACAAAAGCCTCAGTAAAGACTTTTGAAAAGAAATCCGGATCGTCGCAGCAGCTTGACAAAGGCAAGCAACCGATGCAAATACCACCGTAACGGCCGCAACAACCACAACAGAATTACCAAAGAACCCCGACCCACTATCAGTCATCTCCGCAATATGAACAACCACCTCGTCCGCAACGTACATTAAGAGAGCTTGAGAGCAGAGAATATCCGTTCAAGAATGAAGCAAGTGCCGAAAATGTTCCGTAATCCGATGAAGACTCCGGATTTCCACTGCCAGAGCCTAAAAGATCGAAGAGGTCAACAAGAAAGGTGATCCCAACTTTTGCCCTTACCACCAAATGCTTCGGCACAAAATAGAAGATTGCATTACCTTCAAAAGTTGGCTCAATGACAACCTTCGGAAAGGGAATATAACGATCCCGAAGGAGTACATGAAGGAACCCCGTAAAGGAGGTTCCGTCAATGTTGTCTCGATCGATCCCATCATTCCGATAGATCCCTATACGACCGACGATGGATGGACTACCGCTCGGACGAGGTCTTCGAAAAGATTTTAGACAAGATCCAAACCGCTTCGGTGCGAGCTTCAATTCAGTAGTTTGAAACCCGTTAAGCCGGTACTATCACTTGCGATAGAAGAACCACCTCAACAGAGACGATCGAAGAAAAGAAGAAAATCGACGAAGAAGAGAAGACCGAGGCACCTAAGGCGCAGACTAGGGGCCGCTTATCCTAGGATAGTTGTTTCCGATTCGGGGAGAAATCCCTCGAACCCTCGACTCCGTATGATTATCTCGCTCACTTCGGTGGGATCATATAATGATAAGGGTGATGGCGTTGGCTACGTTTTGACCGTTTCTAACGATTACGTAACTAACGATAATCCGGATATCGATTTCGATACCAACGACAATTCTCAAATCATACACGATCTCGACAAGCAAAATAACGAAGAAGACATCCATCAAGGAGGCTACGAGAGTTCAACAAGCAACGAATCTATCTGCGAGTTTCGAGGAGCTCCAGTCACAATAGAGTTAGAGCCTTCAGATTCTGAAGCTAATCCGGAAGAGCCTGTCATTCCGATTCAAGAAGAGACACCGGCAAGCTCAACAATAGATTCAGAGGAAATTACAGAAGTCAACTTAAGGAGTGGGAAAGTTCTACCTCCGAGAATGGGTCCAAAGGACAAAGGAAAGCAGGTGGTTGTTCGAGAAGAACCAACCCCGGCAGAGAAACACCCATTCGAGAAGAAGATGAGACACATGAAAACAAAGTGGACTACAACGTGCTAGCCCATCTTAGGAAACTACTGCACCAAACCGAGCATCTACGACGCTCTCATCTTATCAAAGGAGATGAGAGAAGCTCGATCAAGGCCTTACTTCGATCCAGAAATTTGCTTAGCTCAAATGGCCGGAGAGTCCTTAGATGAGGTTTGCTCGTTAAAGGAACAACGAGGTGTTACCTTCACGTACGACGACCTACTACTTGGAACGAAGAGATCACAACCGACCATTGTACATTTCGGCTTACAATCGGAAAATTTACACTCTCCGCAGTATTGGTGGATCCAGGAGCATCAATCAATATAATGAATCTTCGAACGCTAAGCATACTTGGAAATTGATGCCCGCGAGCTCGAGGCCGTACAAAATGTTATTAAGAGGATTCAACCGTAAAGGAGAAAGAGCCCTCGGGTCGATAACACTGTCGATGAAGACCGGTGACTTAGCAAAGACAACCGCGAAATTTCACATAATCGATTCGAAACGTCGTTCAACGCTCTACCGGGCCGACCATGGATACATGAAAACAGGATGGTACCATCATCTCTACATCAATGCATTAAATACTACGATGGAGGAGAACAGTGCATCAAAGGTGACTTACAACCATTCTCCGTACATGAAATTGGAATCCACGAGGATGCAGCTTATTATGCACCACCGAAGAAAACGATCTTCTCCAGAGATACCATAACAAATGAAGCAAAGAAAGTTCGGGACAACGAAGAACCCGAAGTTCTAGTCCAACAGTCACTCACCACTCCCTTACGGCGAGATGGTGAAGATTTCTCCACAACTCGCATCCGAGGTCGAGGCCGGGGACGAGGTCGTGGTAGAGACGTTAGGACGATCGGACGAGGAAACCAACCATCAATGTCGATCGGGAAGATAGTTCTGAAGAAGAAAGAGAAATCAAACAAGAAGCAACGACAATAAGTCGAAAGAAGCCGCAATTCAAAATCCCTCTCGAAGATGAAAGAAACGAAGAATATAAATCGATGTACGAGAAGATTAACCACTATGTACATACTATGACCCTGACCCCGATCCATTCTAATAAGATCGAGGGTATGGAGGTCAAAGAGGTACATAGCGTGTATGCAAAACCAATCAAATTCTACCGTGGTGCTTCTTCCTCCAAAACCGAAAATAATGTACAACTCAAGATGCTACTTCATCGAATTAATGGAATTGCCTTTCGAGTGGTACTCTCCCCGTGTTCAAAATTTAATTCAACGTGGTTTCTTACCTCGACAAGGATAAAAGGTCAATCACAACGTTTTGAAAATTTATGGAATAACTCCGGCCGTCCACCCAACTCAAAACATGGTCTCGGATTCGACACAAGAGGATCGCCTGACGATACCGAATTTTGCTCGGTTATCACCTCGCGGATCTAATGAAAACTCGCATGGAAACTACGACGAACTCGAAGATTTGCAAATTGGAGACGCTCCACCGAATTCGAAGAAGAAATCAAATCTACAATAGATGAGTTAATAGAAGTTAACTTAGGTACTAGCGAAGAGCCTAGACCTACCTTTGTTAGCTCTTTACTCAATAAAGAAGACTCCAAAGAAATAATCAAGTTATTAATGGAATTCAAAGACCGTTTTGCTTGGAGCTACGATGAGATGCCGTGTTTAGCTCCGCAGGTCGCAGTCCATAAACTAGGAGTGGACCCTACTTCGTTCCAAATCGACAAGGTCCCGAAGAATGCGTCTAGAAATCGAACAACAAGTCATAGCCGAAGTTAAAAAGCTAATAGACGCTAAATTTGTCCGTGAAGAACAATACCCGACTTGGTTAGCCAACGTGGTACCGACCGTAGAAGAAGAATGGTCGATCGAATTTGTGTGGATTTCGTGAGATTTAAACAAGGCATGTCCAAAAGATGAATTTCCTCTACCGATCCCGCAATTAATGATCGACATCGCTTCAACGCACGAAATATTCTCATTCATGGATGGATCTTCGTGATACAACCAAATAAAAATGGCTCCAGAAGATGAAAAGCTTACAAAGCATTCGAACGCCGATCGGAGTATATTGCTACACAAAGGATGCCATTCGGATCGAAGAACGCAGGAGCAACCTACCAAAGAGCAATGACAAGAATTTTTGATGATCTCATCCACAATCAAGTCGAATGCTACGTGGACGATGTGGTCATCAAAAGCAAAGTAAAGGACAACCACTTGTATGATTCGAGAATTGTTTTCGAACGATTAAGACAATTTAACCTTAAGATGAATCCCTTAAAATGCGCCTTCGTGTCACCTCCGGAAATTCTTAGGATTCGTTGTCCGACATCGTGGAATCGAAATCGATCCGGAAAAGATAAAAGCCATCTTAGAAATGCCGCCTCCCAAAACCTTAAAACAACTACGATCTTTTCAAGGGAAGCCGGCATATCTTCGACGCTTTATCTCAAACCCGTCGTGTAGGTGTCACCTTTCTCGCACTAGTTAAAAAGGACGCCAAATTTATTTGGGAAGAGAAATGCCGTAAGGCCTTCGAGGACATTAAACAATATTTAATGACACCTCCCGTCTTAGCAGCCCCGGCCTCGTGTAGACCGCTAATACTTTATACCGCGGCTTTAGACGACTCTCTCTGAGCCCCGTTAGCCCTGTGTCAATGATGAGGGTAAAGAAAATGCTCTTTATTACTTAAGCCGTCGTTTATCGCCGACGGAAATAAGGTATCCCGCAATCGAAAAGCATTGTTCGTCCTCGATCTTCGCCGCTCAAAAGCTCGTGCATTACATGCTTTCTCATAAGGTCAACCCGATCTCGAAGTTTAATCCATCGCAATACTTCGATGACTCGTCCAACGCTTTCCGGCAGTACTTGCCGCATGGTCAATGATATTATTGCAATTCGATATAACTTTCGTGCCTCTTCGTGCCGTAAAGGGACAAGTCCTAGCAGACTTCCTCGCAAAGACACCCTTTGCCGGCAGATCGCCTCTCAACGACGACTCGCCGATGAACAAATAATGAATCTAGAAGACCTCGACGATCGACGTTGGGAATTATATTTCGACGGAGCATCTTCATCGCACAAAGACGAAGAATCGCAAGTGATAAGTGCCCTGTGAAGGCAGAATCGGCTAATCTTTATAACACCGGAGCGGGGATGTTAAGATACTCCTACCACTCGACGGAACCATGTACAAACAACGAAGCGGAATACGAAGCCCTCATAACGGGATCTGGAATTAACCATTCAAATGGGGATAACGTGACATCAACATCTACGGAGATTCACAATGAATCATTCAACAGATCGACGGACAATACGTAATTTTAAAACCAAGACTCGAGCAATACTTCCAAGATGCCATACAAATTGTTGGAACGCATTCCAAATGTGACAATCTACAAAATTCCTAAAAGAAAACGCTCTAACGGATGCGCTAGCTCGTCTCGCAAAAGAATTTGCCCGTTTGCAAGATGAATCGATGGAAGTGTCAGCTCACGGACGCTAGTCCTATCACAGCTCGACATCGACACGATACACAAATCGAAAAGGAAGAAGAATCAATTGCAGCAGAACGATGTAAAACACGGAAGATCGGCGACAACCATTGATGGATTACTTGCAAACAAGGAAACTACCAGACGATAGGTCGCTAGCCCATCGTATCAAGAAAAGAACTCGTCCTACGCATTAGTAAACAATACATTATACGAAGGTCTTTTGATCAAATGTGGCTAAGGTGCCTAAGCGGGTCCGAAGCCCGTGAAATTGTTAAGGAGGTGCATTCAGACTCGTGGCGCTCACCGCCGGGTCCAAAGATGAAAATGAAAATTAAAAGACTAGGGTACTACCGGCCCTCGATGATGACCGACCGCATGAAAATCGCCAAGAGCCGTCACCAATGCCAAGTGCACGGAGTGGTTCTACACCAACCTCCAAATGTGCTACATCCGACAATCGCATCGTGGCCATTCGAATGTCGGGGCACGGATATAGTGGGTCCAATGAACCGCCGTCGTCAAAAGGACATCGCTTCATTCTTGCAGCCACAGATTACTTTTCCAAGCGGCAGAGGCAGCTCCACTAAGAGAAGTGAAAGCACATCACGTGCTACAATTTTTCAAGAACCAAGTTGTCTACCGTTTCGGGGTGCCGCGCAGATCATCTCGTATAATCGGCCAGCATTCGAAGCACACAAATCAACAATTTTGTCGTGAGACACGGAATCGACCGGCGATATTCAACAATTTACTACCCAAGAGCAAACGGCCTAGCCGAGGCTTTTAATAAAACTCTCGTTCAAATTTTAAAGAAGACTTTAGACGACAATAAGAGAAATTGGCACGAGAAGTTGTTAGAAGCCTTATGGGCCTACCGGACAACCTTCGTAACTCCTACGCAAGCTACACCTTACGCTCCGGTGTATGGGTCCGAGGCAAGTGTTACCTTTAGAGGTTCAGCCTCCCTTCACTCGTAATCGCGCTTGCAAATAAAATCACAAATGTAAGAGAACGCCAAATTACGACTCGAAGAATTAGAGAGCCTAGAAGGGAAAAGACTCGCACAAGACAATGTAATTTAGAATTATACCAAGCTAAGATGATCTCGTGCTCATGATAAACCGGTCCGCCCAAGAACCTTCAAAGTTGGTGATTTAGTTCTCGTTCTCAAAAGACCTATTCTCGCACACCGCAAGATAGGAGGAAAATTCGAACCCACTCGGGAAGGACCATTCGTAGTCGAGGCAGCCTACTCGTGAGGCTCCTACCGCCTAGTGAATCGCCAAGGAGAACGACATATGCTTCCGATCAATGGACGATACTTGAAAAAGTATTACGCTACCCGATGTTTCGAAGGAATGAACTTTCCATCCCTAGAAGCACGGGCAAAGTGATTACTTATAGACCGGGTCCGAACCCAAAAATAATAAAATGTGCTAAAATAAATAAAATCCCGACAATAAAATTTTCCTTGTTTTCTTTTCCAAATCAAAATCTCTTACTCCGATCTTATCCCACTTCATTCCCGTTAAGTTTGAAAATATAAAAATAATAATAAAACAAGATGTCTTTAATAAACATTTTCTTGATGTTCTTGTTCTTAGTAGATGTCCCCCGATCCTTTTCCTTGTCTCTTCGCAGGGAAATGTCGAGCGGCGGTCGGGTCTTGAACTTTAAGAATGGCGTAAGCCTCGCACTCGATGAAAAGAGGGTGAAAGATGGAGCGATAATCGAGATTGACTCGCATTTCGCACCGCGCAGCCTACAAGACGAGGAAAGTGACCGGGTCCCGGCTGACCGA
Source organism: Papilionanthe hookeriana x Papilionanthe teres (assembly GCA_022702705.1). Lineage (NCBI taxonomy): Eukaryota > Viridiplantae > Streptophyta > Magnoliopsida > Asparagales > Orchidaceae > Papilionanthe > Papilionanthe hookeriana x Papilionanthe teres. Next base: position 16,549 of record JAKZJZ010002221.1, read on the forward strand.
GAAGAATCGCTCGGACATACAAGGAATGAAAGTGGGTGGCCCAAGCCACCAATCCAAAGAAGCAAGAGAAGAAAGACAAACCTTGAAGAAGATAAGAAAATGAAGTCCGTAGTCGCTACGACAGAGGGCAGCTTGTCGCCGCCGCGCCCACAGTAGATTCAAGAAGTTCGGAGAGCTACTCTCACAAGCAACGCAACGAAGAAATAAGAATCGCCGTATCCGTAAGATGTTGACAAAACTAGCCGCGGATCGCACGACGAGGTACAGTTGCTAATGTCGATGCATACACTTCAAGGACACCGGTCTCACCAGGAACCGTAAGAAAGGAGGCCAGCTCCTAGGATGACGAAAAGAACCGGAGAAATCTCACAAAGACCAGAAGAAAGAAGGCTACCACGCCACCGGATAGAACCACCAATGATGCATGACCTTGTTGCAGAAGCAACCCCGGGGGATGTCCCGACAGGCATCATCCCTGAGGAGCCGAGGTATGCAGGAGAACGTGAAGGGATCGAACCTTATATCCCACAATACGTCACCAGGCCTCGCCATCTGCCATCATTCCGAATACGAGCCGGAGAGAATGCGTAATGTCGAAAAGAAAACCTTCGAATACTTCGAAAGGATTAGAGGCGAAGAATCAATATACCGGAGGGCCTCGAGCTACATACGTACGTATTCTCGTAGTATGAGCAAGAAGAAATCGTGGATTGCATCCGGGATTTGAAAAGACCGGGCCGAGCAGCCGCCTAAGGGAAAACACATACTCGTAGCCCCGGAGATGGATGCCGTGGAAAGGAAGAATCACAATACAATGTGGATGTCGTTACAACTTTGCCGAAGACAGAAGGGAAACCCGCCGGAATACTCCGTCATGGGCAAGTGGACCCGATGCCATTAGTCATCAAGAGAATGGTAAAGAGATTGATAACATGGAGGGTACCGCCGCCAGATCGCATACCCAATACCGCATCATCAACATCTACAAACAGGTGACCGTATACCCCCACACATCGATCACCATGACTTTGTCGACCTTTCGCACAGCCTCTTTTCCGAGCGAGTGTAACATCATGTTCGGATCCGACCTCCGGATAGCGGGCCCGTGTGAGTTCCGAGGGCCAAGAAGATACCACTACCGGTAGGTTCCGTCATGATACTGAAGGGTAACGGAGCAGATATCGCCAAGCATTGCATACCAGGAGTACCAGTGAAGAGGATTTCAGTTACGTTCAGAAGGATGGACGACAGAAAGATACCTTACCATTTCCAGCTAGACCCGGAGCTAGAGAGCCTCCGACCTTACGAGCCGCGAGTTACATGGAAAATATCACACCTCCAATGTACATCCATACGGCATCCTTGCCAAGGATGGCTTGGAAGGTGATGTTATTGACCATGTATCTCACTATTCGTACATGGACTTTTGACGATGCTTCTTTAGATGGATCGACAAAGATCATACACAAATCCGTTTCGAGTCTACATGGATTGTATGAAATATATTCCGCATCAAGTCGTACGATGTATCTTCGCATGATTGGAATAAAAGTGACCATGTCACATTTTTGGCCTTCACCTCTTTTGTGCAAATTGATTGGGAAACGCCGTTAAAGTTAAATGAACTTCGAACAAAGAACAGAAAAGAAATAAAACAAAAAAAAAAGAGATAAAAGAAAACTTTCTTTAAAAAAAAAAATCTAAAGAAAAATGACAAACACCAAATTCACATGAATATTAAACAAACAACAAAATAAAATTTGAATCGTTAAAGGATAAACAAAATCAACATAAATGTTAAATCAAATTCTCAAACAAATTTCAAATGTGACCTTCCAAATTTCAAATCAAATCTTAAATCAAATTTCAACCGAGTTCAAACTCATCATTTCAAATTTCAAATCTCAAATTCAATCTTTCCAAATTTCAAATCTCAGTCAAATTTCAAATCTCAAATTCGATCTTCCAGATCCTAAATCAAATCTCAGTCAAATTTCAAATCTCAAATTCGATCTTTCCAGATCTCACATCAAACCTCAAATCAAATTCAAACTTCTGGGTCGAGGATTTTACATCCAAGACTGCACTACTTTAGGATTCTCTTCCTACTGCACTGAAATACATCAAATTCAAACTTCTGGGTCGAGGATTTTACATCCAAGACTGCACTGCTTTAGGATTCTCTTCCTACTGCACTGAAATACATCAAATTCAAACCTTTGGGTCGAGGATTTTACATCCAAGACCGCACTCGCTTTAGGATTCTCTTCCTATCGCACCGAAATACATCAATTCAAACCTTTGGGTCGAGGATTTTACATCCAAGACCGCACCGCTTTAGGATTCTCTTCCTATCGCACCGAAATACATCAATTCAAACCTTCGGGTCGAGGATTTTACATCCAAGATCGCACTCGCTTTAGGATTCTCTTCCTACCGCACCGAAATACA
>JAKZJZ010002222.1:0-18992 GCA_022702705.1 Papilionanthe hookeriana x Papilionanthe teres
ACCTTCAAACCTTGATATCTCACTCTTTTCTCAACGAAATTGAATGAAATTTTTTTTAGAATGATCTTCTAATCAAGTAGCACACATCTATATGGTGATGATATACTTAAAGCATGTAAATATTTACAGAAAATTAAAACACGCTCGATTGGAGGAGAAAAAATTTGATACCTTCGTCCAAGAGGTGAGACCTCAATTGGAAATGGTTTGATTGAGCTTAGGAATGCTTGGAAAAGCTTTGGAAACAATTTGGCATGGTCTCCCCAAGGTAAATCTTTCATCTCCTCCTCTTGGCCATGGAGGTGGGGTTTAAATAAGGAAGGTTATGGTGGAGCTTTGGGTGGCCATGGGGGTCGATTAGTGGGTTCAAAATATGTGTTTAGGTGGAGGGGAGGTCACAGTTTGATTTTGGTGCAATCAATTTGGGATTTCCATGTGTAAAGTCAAGGATTTAAATGGCATGGGTGTAAGGAGCATTTTTGGTCCAATTTGGGTCAATTCATGGTTTTGGCTTGGTTCACTCACCAAGGCTTGATTTAGGCCGATGTCGAGATCATTTGGGTCAGCCTCACATGTGTGATGAAGTCCCCATCCAAGGTGAGGTGGCCAATTTTGGTTAAAGTGTATCATTGATGGGGTTAAAAAAGGTTTAGTGAAGGCTTGGGAAAGGCTCCTCTCTTCTTGCCATAAGTGGCATGGTGAGGTGGAAAGGGCTCCCCATGGCTTGCATATGGCTTATGCATGGTTCCATGGCTTCATTTGGCTTGCTCATGGCTTGGGAAAAGGATGGCTCACTTGCATGGAAAAGGGTTATTTGGAATTTTGAAAACTTTGGATTCCTTTGATGGGATTTGTCAAGATGCTACAAATGGGTTGATTTCATGATGGTTTAAGACTTTGGTCAAATAGGATTATCAAAGGAATGATGAAGAAAATGTTTCATGTGGGCTTGGGGATGGATTTTGGGCTTTTGAATTTGATGGAAAGTGGGCTTTTAAAGGCTTTATGGAAGTGGGCTTTTAAGTTTGAAAAAAATTTGGTGGATGGAGATTTTGTGAAAGATTAGGCTAAAAAATGTCGGGTTTAGTTTATGAGTGTGGCATGAGTGATTTGGAGAAGGTTTGGTGTCATTTGGAATTGAAATAAGTTTAATTTGGGCCTTTTTGGTAATGGGGCCCAAAATGGGTCAAATTGGGATAACTTTGGCTATCTTGGGTTAATGTTAGTTTAAGGTTGGATTTGATGTAAAATTAACATTGAGAAATGTTTAGGGGAGTGTTATAAAGAGTTTTCAATTTTGGGCTCACTTTAGGTTTAAAATGGATCAAATTGGGGGTTTTAGTAAAAGTGGGTTAAATTGACAAAACTGGCTTAGGGTGTAGTTGAAAAAAATTAAATTGGGAATATTTGGGATTTTATAGAATTTTTTTGGGAATTTTCGGAATTTATGGATTTTTTGGTTAAGAAGGGCTTTTTGGGTATTTGGAGGGTATTTGGAGGGTATTGGGGGGTATTTTTGGAAATTTTGGTATATTTGGCTATGGATGATCAATTTGAGTGGGGGAAATTTTTAGGTTTGATTTTGAGGAATGTTGGGTAATTTAGGCGATTTTGCAAATTTTGGGTAGTTTCAAGGGCATTTGGTAGGTTTAGTGGGTATAGGGCCCTGGGGGTCAAAAATTGACATTTTGGAAAAATGAAGATTGATCAAATTTGAGTAGAATGGAATCACTTTGGTTAAGCCATGAAGCCATATCAAGCCCATAAGAGTCATGAGAGGACTCATTTGAGGCATTCACTATGTGTTTCTAACCCTCTTAACCAAGGGCCTAGGGTTAAGGTCCATCCATATGAATTACCTACATGAGTTAAGAAGTCAAGCTAGGTATGAATGGTTTTAGGATTTGGAATGTGTGTCAAAGTGTAAAGTGTGCGGGTCAACCCTCACCGCACTGTGCCACCTGGGGTAGTCCTAAGGCCAAAGAGTCCTATAGGGAACTCATCCTTTAAACATCCACATTCGATCTTAACCCTCCAAGTGAATTAGGGGTTTACAATCAGTGCATGTGGGGTTCTGCAGGGAGTTAAGAGGTGTTTAAATTTCTAAATGGTGGGTGCCATCTCTAATCCTCTAGGATAGTCAAAGGGAAAGCCTAAGGCTAGATCATAAGTACTAAGGAGAGAGAAGAGAAAAGACCTCATCAAAAATGAGGTCAACAAATGGACCCCCAATAGATATGGTGTGCTAACCAAGCACACCACGCGTATTGGCATTGACCGAAGAGATCAAGAAAACCAACACAGACATCTAAGTGATACACTTAGAACAGAGTATAAACAAATTTCCGCTGGGGAGTATCGAGTATATCTCCAAGACTGGAGATTCCTAAACTCTCGCTGGGGAAAAGAGAAGGAGGTGAATTCCAGATCATAAGATCTGGAGAAATTTGATTTAGATTTCATTTTATTTTCTATTTCAAGTTTTAATTTTTGACTTTAAATTTTGATTTGTTATGAGTTTTAATTTCGATTGAGGTTTAATTTAAAATCAATTCAAGGAAATCTGGATTTGAAATGAGAATTGGAACCTAGGTTCCAACCTCAGGACTACAAAGAGAACTGGAATTTAAGTACCAGCCTCGGAGTGAGAATCAGAGTTTAAGTATCGATTGCAAAGGATGAGAATCAGAATTTGGGTACTGATCTCGAAATGAGAACTAGAATTTGGTACCAGTCTCGAAAGAGAAAATTGAAATTTAATATCAATCTCGGAAAGAGAGTCGGAATTTGGTACCGACCTCAAAAGGAGAGAACTAGAATTTGGTACCAGTCTCGAAGGTTTAATGAGAAATGGAAACTGGTTCCAATCCCAAAGATTTAATGAGAAATGGAAACCGGTTCCAATCTCGAAGATTTAATGAGAAATAAAAATTGGTTCCAATCTCGAGGATTTAGTGAGAAATGGAAACCGGTCCAATCTCGAGGATTTAATAAGAAATGAAACCCGGTTCCAATCTCGAAGATTTAATGAGAATTGAAAACTGGTTCCAATCTCGAAGATTTAATGAGAAATGGAAACTAGTTCCAATCTCAAAGTAATGAGAAATGGAGACCGGTTCCAATCTCGAGGATTTAATGAGAAATCGAAGCCGGTTCCAATCTCGAAGATTTAATGAGAAATGGAAACTGGTTCGCAATCTCGAAGATTTAAAGAGAAATGGAAACCGGTTCCCATCTCGTAGATTTAATGAGAATTGGAATTGGTTCCAATCTCGAAGATTTAATGAGAATTGAAACCGGTTCAAATCTCGAAGATTTAATGAGAAATGGAATCTGATTCCAATCTTGAAGATTTAATGAGAAATGAAAACTAGATCCAATCTCGAAGATTTAATGAGAATTGGAAACTAGTTCCAATCTCGAAGATTTAATGAGAATTGGAAACTGGTTCCAATATCGAGTATTTAATGAGAATTGGAAACTGGTTCCAATCTCGAAGATTTATCTGTATGAAGAGGGACCCAATCCCATGCCATCAGAACCAAATCGAACAAAGTTCGTGGCTCCGTGTCGATAGAACTAGTGGATCCTCTAACGCACGAGAGAAAAATTTAAAAAGAAGCTGGTAAGTGTAACAAGTGGAAAAGACTCGACCATGACAGTCGAAGAAACGATTGAATTTCATAGTTTCAAGACATATTTCATTTGAAGGATAATTAAGGATTCGACGAAGGATTCGAATCGAAGGATTCGATTGAGATTTAAATTCATTTCATTTGTTTTAGTGATTCAATTTCAAAAATATTTGGAGTTCGTATCAGTTTAGAATTTATTTTGACATTTAGATTTTTAAAAGATTTCTCATCTATTTTCATTTTTCCTTTGTTCTTTGCTCGAAGTTCTTTTAATTTAATGGCCTTTCCCAGTCAATTTGCACAAAAAGAGGTGAAGGCAAAACATGACATGGTCACTTTCATTCCAATCTTGTTGAAAATACATCATACATCTTGATCCAAAACATGATGATATTTTCTTTGAGAATTTAATATCTCATACAATCCATATAAATCCAAAATGGATTGTGTAAGATTCTTCAAGTTCTTTCTAAAAGCAACTGTCAAAATCCATGTCTGAATAGTGAGATACATGGACAATAACATCACCTTCCAAGTCATCCTTGGCGGAAATGTCGTATGGATGTGCATTGGAGGTGTGCTATCTCCCATGTAACTCACAGCTCGTAAGGCCGGAGATTCTCTAACTCTGGATCTGGCTGGAAGTCGAAAGACATTTTTCTGTTGTCCAACCTCCTGAAAGTAACAGAAATCCACTCAACATGCACCCCTGGAATGAAATGTTTTGCGATGTCCGCTCCATTCCCTTTGAACACCATGACGGAACCTACCATTAGTGGTATCTCCACCGGCCCTCGAAACTCACCGGGGCCTCGCTATCCGGAGGTCGCATCTTAACATGATATTGCACTCGGTTCGTGTAAGACACCGTGCGAAATGGTCTAACAAAATCATGATGGTATATATGTGGAGGTATGCGGTCGCCCTCCTTGTAGATGTTAATGATGCAGTATGTTGGGTATGCAATCCGCAGGCAATACCCTCCATGTTATCATCCTCTTTATCATTCTTTTAATAACGTTTGGCATCGCATCCACCTCACTCGTGACGGAGTATCCCTGGTGGATTTCCTTTTCTGTCTACCGCGAAGTTGTAGCAACATCCGCACTGGATTGTAACTCTTCCTTTCCCTGGCATCCATCTTCGGGGTTCTGAATAAGTCTTTTCCCTTAGGCGGCCAGCTCGACCCATTTTCTGGAGTTCAAGTATGCAGTCTACAATTTGTTGTTATTAGTAGTCTGAGAACACATATGTATGCAGCTCGAGGCCTTCTAAGATATTGATTCTCTTTTAGTTTGCTTTTGATGACAACATCATCTACGTAGCACTCGACTTGGCTGTGAATGAGATCATCAAAAATTCTTGTCCTCGCTCTTCGATAAGTCGCTCCTGCGTTCTTTAATACAAATGACATCACCGTGTAGCAAGATACCCCGATCAACGTTCGAAGGCCGTAAGCTTTTCATCTTCTCGGTGCCATCTTTATCTCGGTTGTATCCCGAAGACCCATCTATGAAAGAAAAGATTTCATGTGTTAAAGCAATGTCGATCATCAATTCTGGAATTGGTAGAGGGAATTCGTCCTTTGGACATGCTTTGTTTAAATCTCTGAAGTCTACACAAATTCTGATCTGACCATTCTTCTTTCTGACTGGTACCACATTAGCTAACCAAGTTGGATATTGTTCTTCACGGACAAATTTAGCGTCTATTAGCTTCTTAACTTCAGCTATAACTTGTTGTTCAATCTCTAGACACATTCTTCTTGGAGCTTGTCTAACTGGAACAGCAGTGGGATCCACTCCTAATTTGTGAACTGCGACTTCTGGAGCTAATCCTGGTATTTCATCATAACTCCAAGCAAAACAGTCCTTGAATTCCATCAATAGCTTGATTATGTTTTCGGAGTCTTCTTTATTAAGTAAGGAGCTAACAAAGGTCGGCCTATGCTCTTCGCTAGTACTTAAGTGAACTTCCATTAACTCGTCTATTGTAGATTTAATTTCTTCTTCAAATTCTGGTGGAGCATCTCCGATTTGCAGATCTTCAAGATCTTCTGAAGCTTCCAAGCAGTCTTCATTAGGCTCACAAGTAACAACCAAGTAAAATCCCGTATCGTCACCGTACCCTACCGTGCCGAATCCGAGACCATGTTTTGAATTGGGAGGCCGACCGGCATTATTCCATAATTTTTCAAAATATTGTGATTGACCTTTTGTCCATCGTCGAGGTAAGACTCCATGTTGAATTAAATTTTGAACACAGGGAGAGTACCACTCAAAAGGCAGTTCCATTAATTCGGAAGAAGTAACATCTTCAAATTGTACATCTTTTTCAGTATTAGAAGAAGAAGCACCACGGTAAAACTTGATCGGCTTAGCACCACCACCGTGCACTTCCTTGACCACCATACCCTCGATTTTATAGAATAGATCGGGGTGAGGGTCATAGTATGTACATAATGGTTAATCTTCTCGTACATTGATTTGTATTCTTCATTCTTTTCATCTTCGAGAGAGATCTTGAACTGGGGTTTCTTTTGATTTACCGTTGCTCGCTTCTTTCTTGATTTCTTCTTCTTTGGAACTGGTCTCCCAATCAACATTGATGACTGGTTTCTTCTGTCCAACTGTTCTAACATCTCTTCCACGACCTCATCCCCGACCTCGACCTCGGGTGCTAGGTTCCGGAGAAACCTTCACCATTTCGCCGAAAGGGAGTGGTGAGTATCCGTTGGACTAGAATTTCAGGTTCTTTATCTTTTTGCACTTATTTTGCTTCATTTGGCACGGCGTTTCTGGAAAATATTGTTTTCTTCGGAGGCGGGTAGTAGGCTGCATCTTCATGAATTTTGATCTCGTGTACGGAGAATGGTTGCAAGTCACCTTTGATACACTGTTCTCCTCCATCGTAATACTTTAGGCACTGGTGCAGAGACGACGGTACCATCCAGTTTTCATGAATCCATGGCTGACCCAGTAGAGCGTTGAATGATATCTCAGAATCAATTATGTGGAATTTTGCGGTTGTCTTTGCTAAATCACCAGTCTTCATCAGTATTGTTATTGATCCGAGAGCTCCTTCTCCTTTCTGATTAAACCTTCTTAATAACATCTTGTCCGCTTCGAGGTCACGAGCATCAATTTCCAAATATGCTAACGTTCGAAGGCTCATTATGTTGATTGATGCTTCTGGATCAACCAACACTCTGGAGAGCATAAACTTTTTGATAGTGACTCGTACTAATGGTCGATCGTGATCGCCCATTCCGAGTAGTAAATCATTGTTCGTGAAGGTAACACCTCACTATTCTTTTAACGAGCAAACCTCATCGAAGGAATTACCGGCCATTTGAACTAAACAAATCTCTAGATCAAGTAGAGCCTTGATCAGAGCTTCGCTCATCTCCTTTGACAGGATCAGAGCGTCGTATATGCTTAGTTTGGCTGGTAGCTTCCTAAGATGGGCTAGCACGTTATAGTCCACTTTATTACCATGTTCCTCATTTTCTTCCCGAATGGGCAGTTCCTCTGCTAGGGTTGGCTCCTCCCGAGTAACCACCGCTTTACTTTATCCTTTGGACCCATTCTCGGAGGTAGAACTTTTCCACTTCGTAGATTTACTTCAGTTATTTCTTCGAATTTGGTGTTGAATCCGCCAGAGTGTATCCTCTTGAATTGGAATATCTGGCTCTTCTGGCATTGCTTTGAAATCTGATAACTCCAATTCTATCGAGATTGGAGCTCCTTGAAATTCGCAAATAGACTCATTGCTTGTTGAGCTCTCGTAGCCATCCTTGTGAACGCCTTCTTCTTCGTCGTGTTCATCGAGGTTTAGTATGATTTGAGAATTGTTATTTATATCAGAATTGAGATCCGGATTAGGTTGATTTTCTTTAGTTATGTAATCGTTAGAAACAGTCAAAACGTAGCCAACGCCAAAACTCTTATCATTATAAGATCCCGCCGGGGCGAGCAAATAATCATACAGAGTTAGAGGTTTGAGGGATTTCTTCCCCAAATCGGAAACAACCATCCTAGGATAAGCAGCCCCTAGTCTACTCTTTGGTGCCTCAGTTTTCTTCTCTTCTACGATTTTCTCTTCCTTCTGGGGATGTTCTTCAATTGCAAGGGATAGTCGCTGGCTTGGCAAGGTGTTTTAAACTTTGAGTTGAAGCACGCACCGAAGTGGTTTGGATGTGATCTAAGATTTTCTTTGAAGACTTTGTCCGGACGGTACTCCATCCGTCCCGGGTTGTGTAAGGGTCTATCGGAACAATGGGATCAGTTGAAATAACACCGACGAAATTTCCTTTGGGGTTCCTTCACGTATTCCTTCGGGATCATTATCTTCCCTTTCCGGAGATTGTTGTTAAGCCAACTCTTGAAAGTGATGCAATCCTCTATCTTATGCCCGAGCATCCGGTGGTAAGGGCAATAGTTTGTATGATCTTTCTTATTAACTTCTTTCGGCCTTTTGGGCTCTGGTAGCTGAAAATCCGGTGTCTTCATTAAACCGAGGAACATTTTCGCTATCGTTTCGCGCTTTGAATGGATATTCCTTGTTTAGAAAATATTTCGGGGTATGTCGTGGAAGAGGCAGCTGTTCATAATGCCGAGGCGACCGATAGCTCGCCGAGGTTGTTGATAACCCTGCTAAGGTTGTTGGTAAGTACGCCGCGGTGGTTGATAACTAGGCTGTGGCCGCTTTGGCTGCATCTGTGCCGCGACGATTCCAAAATTCTTTTTGAATGTTTTCATGGCCTTCTTCTTATCACTCTTGTCCACGAGACTTAGTCGTTTTTCTTCCTCTTGCAAGCTCCCGGCCTTGCTAAGCGGCTCTCGAAGTCTTGATTGTAAATCCTTTAAGGAGAAGTGCTATCGAGCCATGGATACTTTTAAGCAAGATGCCGACCGAATGTTGTTTCGAAGTCGTGGTTCACACTTCATGCTTAAGTTCCTCCATCGAAGTATGTAATCCACTAAAGTCTCATTCGGCTTATGGTGTTCCACCACTAGATCACCGTTGGTGATATGGTGCCGAGCCTCGGCAAACCGCTTAACGAAAAGGTTTTCTAACTTTGCAAAGGTTTTAATTGAACCATTTGGCAATTCTGTGTACCAGTCGAAGGCGATCCCTGACAAACTGTTGACGAACTAACGGAAGAGTAAAGCGTCACTCCCACCGGCATTGCAGCAACTAGCACAAAAATGTGCGACATGCTTGTTGACCTCATTTTTGATGAGGTCTTCCTTTTCTTCTTTTAGTGCTTAGGATCTAGCCTTAGGCTTTTCCTTCGACTATCTTAGAGGACTAGAATTGGGACCCGCCTTTTAGAAATTCAAACCACTTCTAAACTCCCCGCAAACTCCACAAACTCGACTATAGACCCCTAATCACCTAGAGGGTTGAAATCAAATATGGAAGTTTAAAGGATGAGTTCCTATAGGACTCTTTGGCCTTAGGACTGCCCTGGGTGGCCTGGTCTGGTGAAGGGGCTGACTTACACACACATTACACTTATACACTACACTTACACACTACATTTCCACACACTTCCTAAAACCACACCCATACCCAACTTGACCTCCTGACTCATGTAGGTGATTCACATGGATGGTCCTTAACCCCTAAGCCCTAGGCTAAGAGGGTTAGGAACAACATAATGAATGCCTCAAATGAGTCCTTTCATGGCTCATATGGGCTTGAAATGGCTTCATGGCTCAACCAAAATGATTTCACCCCACCCAAATTCACCCAATCTTCAATTTCCCAAATTTTCAATTTTTCGACCCCGGGACCCTACACCTACTAAACCTACCCAAAACCTCAAATTACCCAAATTTTCGCAAAATTTCCAAATTACCTAAAATTTTCCAAAATCAATCCCAAACACCTCCACATCACTCAAATTGATCATCCATACCCAAAAATACCAAAAATTCCAAGAAAACCCCCCAATACCCTCCAAATACCCAAAATACCCTTCTTGGCCTAAAAATCCAAAAATTCAGAAAATTCCCAGAAAATTCCAGAAAATCCCAAATATTCCCAATTTCATTTTGTCCAACTACACCATGGGCCAATTTTGTCAATTTACCCTACTTTTGTCAAAACCCCCAAATTGACCCATTTTAACCCAAAGTGGACCCAATGTCAAACCAAACATACCCAATTGACCCCAATTTTGGTCCAATTCAATTCTAAACTTCAATTCAACATTCCCAATACCAATTTAGACCAAATCCAAGTCCAATTTGATTGACATTTGGATCCAATTTCACTTTGGGCCTTAAAGCCCAAATTTGGACCCATGACCCAAACTTAACCCAAACTCACCCAATTCAACTCCAATTAACCCCAAATCTTTTCTAAAACTTCCTTAACATCCTCATAAACAAAACACTAACATGATTTGCCCAAGATTTTGACCCAAACCCCACTCAAATTCAACCCAAAATCAAAAAGCCCAATTTTGACATAAACCCAAATTCAACCCAATTCAAACCCAAACCACCTTAAATCTATTTCAAATTATTCATGAAACATCCCTAAACCAAAACCAACAACTATTTGGCCCAAACTTCTACAAAATTCCCATCCATGAACACATCCTTAAACTTAAAAGCCCACTTCCCTTAAACCTTCTTAAAAGCCCATTTCCTTCAAAATTCAAAAGCCCAAATCTACCCTAAAGCCCACATGACATCTCCATTTGTCATCCATTTAATTAAATCCATTACCTAAGTCCTAAAATCATCATTGAATTATTCCAAATGAAGCCTCATGCCAAACCACCCCTAAATACTAAAATTTTCCTTAAATCCATTTCCATGAAATCGACTTTACTTTTCCCAAGCCAAATGGAGCCATGGAGCCATGCATAAGCCATATGCAAGCCATGAGAGCCTCTTTACATGTCACCATGCCATTTTGGGCAAAAGGAGGAGGCTCTTTCCTTAATTCCTAAAGGTGATTAACCACTTCCATGTTTCCACTAAACCATGCTTAAGCCTAATTGTGCTTGGATGGTGACTTGACCCTACTGATTATGCTGAGCCAAATCACTTTTCCCTCAGCCAAAACCAGGCCTTGGGTGGTGCACCTAGCCCAAATGGGTGGGTTGACCCATTTAGGTTCAAATCTAGCCATGCCCCATTCCACTTTGGATCAAAGCCTTTACACATGTCCATGGCCAATTGATTGCACAAACCTCCAGCCCTGGACCCACCTCGACCTCGAGGGTGACCCATGCTCGGCCGGCCGGCCACCAGGCCGCCGGAAAACACCATGGCCGAAAGTTCACATGTGAGCCAACATCGAAATTCTCACTTGCCGAGTCGCCCCATCCCCAGCGTGGCTACCATGGCCGATCTTCTCCTCACCGGAGCAGACTCGATCCCAAGCCCTAACTCCCCCGGGAGGCCTTCCACCCTCTCCTATTTAAACCCCTCACCCTCTCGGCCAAAGGGGAGCCAAGCACAAACCCCCGCCGAAACTCGCCAAAATTGTTCCAAACCCTTCACCATCCTTAGAGCAGTTGATCCCCGTGTCAATTTGCCCTAATCCCCACCAACGAGCCCAATTTCTCAACCGAAATTCCACCCAAAACCAGGACACTTTGCCACGATGAGCCAATCCTCAAATTGACTGGTCCTACACCTTCACTGGCCCAAGAGGAGAAGTTTCCCACCGAAAGCCCCATCTCCAAAGCCACCCGGCTTGCTCCAGCTCTCCAAGCTTTGTGATCGAGCTGTGGTCACTTTCATAGCTGAGGCACCACCGCACCGTGGAGACTTCATCCGGAGCTTGCTCGGGACCCAATCGAAGGTGCAACAACTCTCGGATTGAAGCCACACTTCTCTGAGCTAAGGTATGAGTTAACTATTCATCCCGAGCTTCCGGAGATTCTCCATTTCAAATGCCTTAAGCTTCACGTACGTTAGCCGTATAGATGTGTTCGTCTCTTCAAGACGAATCCATAGAGCATAAGAACATGAAAATCCATCGAGAAAATTAAATTCAATGTTCTTAAATCAATGAAGTACCCCGATAAAGAGCAATGTTATCGAATGTATATAATTGATTATTTAATCAAAAACCTCATCAAAAATGAGGTCAACAGCTGGTATTATTTATCCTATTTCCGATAGTCAATGGGTAAGTCCTATTCATTGTGTTCCGAAGAAAGAAGGTGTAACTGTCATTATCAATGATAAAAATGAACTAATGCCTACAAGACAAGTTACTGGATGGCGAATTTGTATTGATTATAGGAAATTAAATGACGCCAATAGAAAGGATCATTTTCCTTTACTTTTATTGGATCAAATGCTCTATAAACTAGCTGGACACCCATATTTCGTTTTACGGATGGATATTCCGGTTATCATCAATTACTTATTGCTCCCGAGGACCAAGAGAAAACAACATTTACAAGTCCTTATGGAACCTTTGCTTTTAGAAGAATGCCTTTTGGTTTATGTAATGGACCTGCAACTTTTCAAAGATGTATGATGTCAATATTTTGTGATTTGATTGACAAAGGAATTGAAATATTCATGGACGATTTTTCCGTTTTTAGAACTTCTTTTGAATCTTGTTTGGAAAATATTTCTAAAGTTCTGAAAAGATGTGAAGAAATAAACTTAGTTCTTAACTGGCAAAAATGTCAATTCATGGTCATAGAAGGCATGGTACTTGGTCACAAAGTTTCACAAAAAGGGATGGAAGTAGATCAAACGAAAGTGAAAATTATTGCTGAATTTCAACCACCTACTACTGTTGCTGATGTGAGAAATTTTCTAGGTCATGCTGGATTTTATAGAAGATACATAAATGATTTTTCTAAAATTGCTAAACCTCTTTGCCATTTATTGGAAAAAGATGCGAAATTTGAATTTAACAAAGAATGTATTAATGCTTTTAATATTCTAAAAGAAAAACTAATAATTGCACCTATCATTGTTGCACCTAATTGGAATAAATCTTTTGAATTAATGTGCGATGCAAGTGATTTTGCAATTGGAGTCGTATTAGGACAAAAATATGAGAAGGTTTTCAAAGTTGTATATTATGCTAGTAAAACTCTCACCGAAACACAAAGAAATTACACTACCACCGAGAAGGAGCTTCTAGCTATAAGTATATGCCTTCGATAAATTTAGACCTTATCTTCTTGGTACTAAATGCATAGTTCATATCGATCATTCTGCTATTAAATATCTAATATCTAAGAAAGATTCTAAACCTAGATCGATAAGATGGGTTTTAATTCTACAAGAATTTGATTTTCAAATAGTAGATAGAAAAGGAACCGAAAACCAAATTGCCGATCATTTGTCTAGAATTAAAAATGATATTATTTTGGAAGAAAATATAAATGAGAAATTTCCCGATGAATCTTTATATGTTATTCAAGGAGGCAAAACACCTTGGTATGCTCGATATTGTTAACTATTTAGTTAGCAATATTTTACCTTATGAATTGGATAACAAATTTATTAAGAAATTTAAATATGATGCTAAATCTTATATTTGGGAAGATCCTCATTTATTTAAAATTGGAAGAGATTCTATAATTCGAAGATGTGTACCTTATGAAGAAACTTTTTCTATTATTCAAAAATGCCATGATTCCGATTTTGGAGGACACTTTGGCATAGATAAAACTGCATTTAAAGTTTTAAATTATGGATTTTATTGGCCTACCTTATTTAAAGATGTGAGACATTATGTGAAAACATGTGATCGATGTCAAAGGTTGGGAAATATATCTAGGAAGGACCTTTAAACTATATATTGGATGTTGAAATTTTTGATATATGGGGTTTAGACTTTATGAGACCATTTGTTCCATCATCTGGAAAAACTTATATTTTATTAGCAGTTGATTATGTTTCAAAGTGGATTGAAGTCATTGCTTTACCAAACTATGATTCCAAAAGTGTTTCTAAATTCTTAAAGAAAATGATATTTTCAAAATTTGGAATGCCTAAGGTAATTATCACTGATGGTGGAAGTCATTTCAGGAATGTAAGAATTCAATCATTACTACAAAAATTTGGAATCAAACATAGAATTACAATCGCTTATCACCCACAAACAAGTGGAATGGTCGAAGTATCAAACGAGAGAAATTAAAAGAATTTTAGAGAAGACTCGTTAATCCTAAAAGAACCGATCGGGTTGATAGACTTGATTACGCATTATGAGCTTATAGAACGACTTATAAGACACCAATCGGAATGTCACCTTATCTGGTTAATTTATGGTAAACATTGTCACTTACTCGTTGAACTTGAACATAAAGCTTATTGGGCGATAAAGGAGTTTAATTTTAATTTGAATGAAGCAAGAGAAAAGCGATTATTGCAATTTAATGAGATGGAAGAGATAAAAAATGAATCATATGAAAATGCAAGGATTTATAAAGAGAAAATGAAGTTGTTACATGATAAGAAAATTTCAGGAAAAATTTTTGAGCCTGGACAAGAAGTATTACTGTTTAATTCTCGTTTAAAACTTTTTCCTGGAAAATTAAGATCTAAATGGATTGGACCCTATATAATTGAGAAAGTATACCATTATGGAGCTGTGGATATTAAAGACCCCAAAACAGGAAAAATTTTAAAGTAAATGGATTAAGATTGAAGCCTTATTTGGGAGATATTAAAATGATTTAGAAAGAGGCTTATGAATTGAGTCAACCTGATTAAAGATTTACTTAAGTCGGGCTAACGAGGTTAAACCAAGCGCTTTGTGGGAGGCAACCCATAATTATCTTTTGTTTTGAGTATTTTTATGTTTTTAATGTAAGGTTATGCCTCGATCTTGACTAATTTTATATTACTTTAGAAAAATTTGATGCTTATAAGTCTTTGTCGACTTAAGTCGAAGATTATTTTGAAGTATGTAAGATTTAGAAATTGGATCACTCTATTCTAAATATGAGTAAAAAGGAGATCAAGTTAACCTTCATTATGATTGCTTACAATTTGTGTTATTGAGTCTAGATTACTCTTACCAGTATAATTTACTTATCTTGGAGAACGAAACTTTGAAATTTGACGATTAGGAAAAACGGAGTTGAACATAGTTTCGGCGCCTAGGCGCCAAGATTCGGCGCCTAAGCCCCCGAGTTAAACTATGAATCAATAGGTCCGGCGCCTAGGCGCCAGATTAGGCGCCTAGGCTCCAGATTCAGCTCCTAAGCACCACGGTTACTGAGTCGTGCAAAAACCGAAAATTTTCAGTTTTTCACACGATTTTCACCTTTAAATCAACCCATCTTCATCCCTAACCATCAAGCAATCAAAGTTACATCCATTACACTTCATTCTTGAGAGATTTGAGAAATTTTTGAAGAAATGGAAGGAAGAAATCTTGGAGAAGAGGCTAGGGACAAGGTCTCAAAGGATCCTCAACCCTACTTCAATGGTTTCATCGCGGTAAGATTAGAGAAAATTTCTAGTCGCTTGGATAAGTTTGAAGTAGAGTTTAAAAGAATTGGAGATCGCCTTCATGAGATGTTTCATCAGATTGAACATCTAGAATGGCAGATGAAACTTCAATTTGATCATTTTGCGTCTTATCAAGATGCTCAAGTTGAAATGTATGCGAAGAACAAATGGATTGACGAAAAGACGGCTACTGATTTCCCGAGAGCGTTAGTGTTCTTTCCAAGCGGAACACACAATTTCCCTTGTGAAGATTAGAGTATTCTGATAATGAGATCGTTATTATCTGGTTTGTTGAGTCGTTGTATCGATGTAGTGAATCGATTGTATTTGTGTATTTGCTTTCATGTTCAATGTGTGTTGTTTTTGCTTAGAAATTGTTGTGTTTGATTGTGTATTAGGAACTTGAATCAAGTATGATACTTTTCTGGAATATATTGCGCCAATATTGAAGATTATAAATGGAATTTAGTGAAGTTTGATTTAAACTTTATGTTTGATTGGTGGATTTAATATTTAATTTTTAAAAAAAATTTGGAAAATTTTTTGGAAGTTAGAAACTGAAGCCCTACTCTAATGTGAGTAATTGGAAGTTGAATTTATGAATTTTGGTGGAAAATTAATTTAAAAATAATTTTTTGTGAAAGGCGAGTCCGGCGCCTAGGCGCCGAACTCGGCGCCTAAGCGCCTCGTTCGGCCTCGTACCCGAAAAATTCCTTAAATACCCCCAAAAGCCATTATCGACGCCTAAGTCTTCTTCTTCCTCCATTTTTCACGAAAATCAGCTTTTAGAATCCATTTTAAGGTCAAAACATCAAGGATTTGGGCGCGAAACCACTCGATTTTTTCGTCTCAAGGTCAGATCTACACTTTAAACCATTTATTTTTTATTTTCACCATAGATTTCCCTAGGTTTTGCTAAGAACCGAAATTTTGAAATTTTTTTTTGATTTTTAGTGATTTCTTTGGATTTTTAAACTTATTTTAAGTTTTCTAAACTTAAAAAGAGTTTAAATTTTTTATTCCTAAATTTGTGCTTGTTTTCTTTCACGTTTAGATGGCTCTGAAATCTAAACACGGGAAGGCACGAGACAACTTCGATAACAGCAAATTTTCTACTGCGGCTGCGCATTTTCGATTCCACGAATTTGCGACGTCGAGGAAGTTCATTTCAGAATGAAGTTTCTATCATCCGGGGGAGATGATTGAAAACACTATTGTTGTGCACAACTGGCAACAGTTCTGTTATTTCACCGTTGTTGCTGTTATCCCTATAGTTTAAGAGTTTTATGCGAATTTTCTGGATGCCAAAGATTATGAAGTTTTTGTCAGAGGTGTCGAGTAGGATTTACTCCCGAAAGAATCAATGTTTTTTATGGCTCGCCACCGACTATAGAGTGCCACTATTCTAGATTATCTCCATCCGAGGGAGATTTGGATATGATCATTGCTTATTTGATCGACGGTACTTGGATCTTGGAAGATCGAGAACGGAAAAGGGTAAACTTCAAATCCTCCAAGTTAAATGATATTTCTAAAGCATGGCACTATTTTATTTCTGCAAGATTGTTACCTTCCAACCACCTGAGTGAAGTGACTAGAGATCAAGCGATCTTAAATAACTACATTCAGGAAAGGAACCCTATTGATATCAGCAGTAGTATTTATGATTTTGTGGATTCTACTGCGAGATCCAGCACTTCTGTTGGGCTGGGATTCCCATCTCTGATTTATTCATTATGTATTAGCAATGGAGTCACTGCAGCTATTTCAGAGGAAAGGTTGAAGACTACTAAGCCGATTGGTCAGGAGAGCATTAGCATATATGATCGTCTTCGAGAGAAGAGATCGACTGCTCCTTCTTATTCTGCAACCACTCTAGGTAGACCTTCTACTTCCCGACCTTCTACTTCTGCCGAGCCATCATCGAGTTTACGGGAGTCAATGCATGATCGGTTGATAGAGCAGACGGCATGAGTTATTTCAAACTCACTGCAGGGTTGATACTATTGATAGGAAACTTGATCATTTATCTGATTATACCCAGAGGAAGAGTAGCTATGATGCTAAGTATGATGAAGCCCTCGTCAGATTTCTGATGGGTGAGCATGATGTTAGTTTCCCTACTTTTCCTAGTTTCACACCATTTGTTGATCCTAAGAATGTTGAGTTTTCCTTTGGTGACGATGATGATGATGAGGCTACGACCAGGTGACTAGTAGTTGATAGATCTCTATGTTGTGCTACTTTGTTGTTAGTTTGTTTTGTTTGGTTTGTTTGTTTAGTTTGATGTTTGATGTATGTTGATTTGTTTATGTACATGTGTGGATTGATTAGTGTTAAGATTCTGTTGTTAGAATATTCTTAGTATATTGTGTTTGAGACTGAGATTAGAATTAATTTATGATATGTTTGTTTCAGTCTACTATTTAGTAATTAGTAATTTTGCTCTCCTTTTATTTTGTTTTAAATTTAGTATAATCATAAAAATTAGCTCGCTTATTTTTTATACACGCTTCAATTTTATCTTTATTATTCATAAAAGCATGAGTAGAAGTAAATTTTTCTTTTTAAGATCGTTTTTACATACTTATAAAAATTTCCTTTTTAAAATTATGATTTTCTTTCTCTCATACTTTCAAATTTTCATAGTATACCAAAACTTAAGTTTGGGGGAAGGGAAAATACATTCAAATTTAAATTTTATTTGTCCTTAAAGAGCTAATATTTTCTTAAAATAAAAACTTTTTAACATAACTTAAGGAATGAAGAATCTATTTAAGATCACTTTTATATTTGAAATTATAAACAATTTAGTGAACTTAACCAAAATTGTAATAACTTTGATTGATTTTAAGAATAGAATTATTTAACTTAAAGAAGAATAAGATTAAGGAATTTTTCTATTCATGGTAGAAATAATGAAATTTTAGAAGTATTAAGTAATAAAAAATTATCACTTGAAAAAAGAAAAGATTGAAAATCTTTTTGAATTTTTATTCATGTTATAATAATTAAAGTGGAAATGTATAAGTTTTGAAAATATAAGTTAGGGATAGTGAAGTTCAAAATCATTAACAGGCTATCCAGATATAGTAATCCTCTCTATATTAAAAAAAAAGGAGAAGCTTGAGGAAATGCCTAATCAAAAATTGGCTTCACTTGAATTATCTTATAGAAGGAAAACTAGTTACATATTTTACTTAATTTTTATGCATGAATCTTTATTTAGGAAAGGTTTTTCAAGAAGATCTTTTTCTTGTAAATAATCTATGAGATCTTAATATAATAAACTTCTATTATTTTCAAAATGGATGAAAAATTTGAAATCTTATGATTTGGTAGTTGAATATTCTTTAAATTCTTAAAATTAAACCTAGTTAGTGAAATTGGGTTAATAATTTACTAAAGACTTTATAAAATCAAAAATTATAAGGAATCTTAAATATTTATTTATTCCAAAGGTTATACATTTTATATAGTAAAATGGGTTACTTGAGGACAAGTAACATTTAAGTTTGGGGGATTTTGATCCATGAAAAAAATACCTATTTTTATGCCTTGATTTTTATCAATTTCTAAGGATATTATGCTTTAATGAAAGGTATTTTTGTGTTTTTGGATGTAGGTGATGTAAAAAGGTCCAAAAAAGGAAAAAGGGTGAAAAAGGAGCAAAAATGGAGCAAAATACAAGAATTATAAAAAATTATGGCCTGGCGCCTAGGCGCCAGAAGTTGGCGCCTACGCGCCAGACTCGATACAGAAACTGTCAAGTTTTTGACGACTTTTGGACGATTATTTTGACGGAGTGAGCGGTTATTGGACATTCTAGAAGACTGGCAGTTGTTCCTTGATAATAGGACATGTGATACATTGCATTTGGACGCTCCAAAATGGT